>JANZLC010000004.1:21149588-21165370 GCA_026413385.1 Erythroxylum gracilipes
TCGCCCCCCCGGCTACCAACCTCTCTTCTTTCTATTTGTAGTCTCATTTTAGGTTTAGGTTTTCGAGCCCTTAAACCTACAATTGCCACGTAATAAGTTAGATAATTGAAGAAAATGTTGTCATAGGTGTGCATTGCATGAGGTGACTCCTATTGTCACATCCATGACTTTCATAGTTACAGGTGTGACCACATTTATGCTTGAATTAATTAATTGTATGCATTGTTTATGTCCCATTTCATCCTTTCATGCATAATTCTTCTAATTCTTCATGCAACATTCACAAGATAATCCAATTAACATGCATGCAACATTCACACCATTTTTACTCAATTCATCTCACATTTGGATCAAAACATAGGAATTTGTAACCAAAATTAAGACATGAAGGCAATCAAAGTCAATAGAAATTAAACATGACGATTTCCCTACACTTAAACTATGATTGTCCTATAAAAAATAAAAAATACTAGACTATGCAAGAACAAACAATGAAAACAACGATGATCCCAAATAATGGTCAAAGATATTAACAATCATTTCAATAAACACAACCTGAGAACTTGAAACTCATAATACTTCGTGAATAGATTATTCTTCGCTTGCTTATCCAAAATTAACAGGTGCTTTAACTAAAAGATTATTAACAAGTGTGATAGATACTCACTCCACTCTCCATCCTCTTAAGCATTCGAAGGTGGGATATATTCACTCATCGTTCATTTCATGTAAGGCATCTACCATAAGCTTGCATACTAATCCAATCTCCACTACTAGTATCAAACACAAATATCAATCCGAAAGTCTTTATTTCGGTTGTAATGGGGTCGGGTTAAGGGTAGGAAAGAGAAAAATCACAATTTAAAACTACAGAACAAATTGAGCATTTAAAATAATGCAGAACAATGAACCATAAAACACTCAATTCTTTCCTTTCATTTAATAAGGTTAACACTCCCTATTTTTCTTTTCAATTTCTGGTCTTCTCTTTCCTTTGTTTCTTTTTTATTTCTTTTTCTTTTTCTTTCTTTTTCTTTCTTTTTCTTTTTCTTTTCTTTCTTTTTCTTTTTCTTCTTCTTCTTTTATTTATTTATTTATTTTAAACAAGGAAATCAAAATAAGAAAAATATAGAGGAGAGATTTACAACCATATCCATTCCTAATGTAATAGCCACCTATATTTTTTGATCCCCCACACTTATTCAAGCAATTACTTCCTAAACCCAGGAATACCATTTCAAATGCTCAACTTGCCTTATGGTAGGTACACAAAGAGGATAAGTAATTAAGGAAAAGGCTTATACTTTGGGTTTAAAGAAAGAAAAGGTTTAAAGTTAAGCTCAAAAAGGCTCACTAAGGGTAACATTATGTTGGCTTTTTAAGCAAAAGGGGTAAATCCTAATTGCCTTCTTTAGTTCAACATGTGTATAAGATTATGTAATCTCAACTAGTATTTATAAGCAAGCTTTAGAGTTCCTTAATCACGAAAGAACACTCCAGCCAAGAATAAATGAATTTGGTGTTAAATATTTCAAAAGGCTCAAATTGTTACCAACGAAAAGTGACATTCATCTATCATAACATATTAATGTCTTTTTAATCAAAATCCAAGTTAATCAATCTAAGTATGCAAGTATACTCATTCACTCACATTATGCATTTATAATCCCGATCGAGTTCTTTTAATGACCATGTGTCTCTAAATATTAAATTGGAAAAACAAACACATAACACATAAATAAAAATAATTAATTTTTTTTACTAATACTCCCCCCACACTTAAATATCACACTATTCTTAATGTGATACAAAAAGTAAAAGAGGGATATAAGACATAAAATAGCACGAACAAGGACAAGCATTAAAACTAAACGAAAGTAAACTACAAGCAGTAAAAATAATAAAAAATAGGGATAGAAATATGACTCAAAAGTGTGGGTGGTGGCTGCGTTGATGTAGTGTGGAGCATGGCAATAAGCATGACGTCCTATATTGAGGAGTGGAGAACAGATGCAAGGAAGAAAAATAAAAGAGATTGAAAAGTAGGCTTATACACGTAAAGCAAACAAATTAAGTCAAGTTTCACTAAAAAGGAATAACAAACTAATAATTGAAAAAAAAAATAGAAATTATATGGGTTTCCTCCCACTTAGCGCTTCTTTAATGTCTTTTAGTTGGACACCTTAACTATCATGCTCAAGGTGGATCGCTCAAAGTGATTGATTCCACTGTTTTATTTTCTTCATTGGGATTTTCCTATAAGAATCCCCCTTAGTTGCATTGTCTAACAATTGACAACACTTATCAAGTCACCAAACCTGGCTTCTTTTCTTCTTCCTCCTATAATGTAAAATCAAGGTCTGCAGAATTAAATCGATCAACAAGAGAGCACTCTTCACAAATAGTAGTAGTAGGAATGTGTTTAACCTTAAAGATTGAAAATTCTATTTAAAGCAGTCATGCTTAGTTTACTGTTCTTCACATCAATCAAGGTATTGGTAGTGGCCATAAAAGGCCTTCCTAGGAGTATGGTGTGGTCCTTCCTTTTCTTTTTAACCTAACCAATGTCTAAAAGCATAAAGTCTATAGGGACAATCAATCAGCCAACCTTCACTAACACATCCTCCATTATTCCTTTCAGATAATGAATTGACCTATCAGTGAAGTGGGTCTTAACTGTCTTAGATCTAGTTTCTCATAAATAGAGTGAGGCATAAGCTTTATACTTTCTCTAATGTCAAGTATACCTTTAACCTCTTCCCCATTACCCATTGATACTTTCACGATAAAACTCCCTAGATCATTCAGTTTTGGGGGTAATTGATGCTGAAGAGCTGCACTTGCTACTTCTGAAACTATTACCTTCTCGTTAGGCTTAAACTTTCGTTTCTTGGTGCTTAGTTCCTTGAAGAACTTCACATAAGCAGAAATGTTCCTAATCACATCTAACAAGGAAAAATTAATGTTAACCTTAGAAAGCATGTTATATAAGTACAAAATCTGCTCATCTTGTTTCGATTCCTTAAGATAACTTGGATATAGAATTGGTGGTCTATAAGGATCTATCGCTTTATGCATTTTTTGTTCTTCATTGTCCTTGGTTTCGTGTTTATTTTTTTTATCCTTTTCAAATGTGACTAGAAGAGTCATGCCCATTGCTTAACCCTTCTACTCATCTTTTTCTCTTATAAGGCTCTCCTCCTCTCAATTATCAACATCAGACAAATTACGAAGAATCTCAATGTGACTATTAATTACCCTTTCACTTTTCATAATAGTAACTGCATGGGCTTGCTCAGGTTGATTAGGAAACTTTAACTTTTGATTGTTGTGCATTTAAGTAGTGAGTTACCCTACATGGATCTCAATCCTCTTCAAAGACACCTCCAAGGAATCAAATCTTTTATTGTTCATTTCTTGATTTTGAGTAGCTACCTGAATAAACACATTCAAGCTTTCCTCTAAAGAAGGCTTGCTCGATAGGTTTTGAATTGATGATTGCCCTTGGAAATAATTTGGCATATGAAAATTTTTATATTGTAGTTGGGGTTATATTGGTGGATTGTTGGTTTTCCATCAAAATTTGGGGTGGTTTCTCCATCCAGGGTTGTAGCTTTTTGAATATAGATCACTTCGCTCTTTTGGTTGAAAACTGTTAAATGAGTTCAATTGTTCTTCCACATTTGCAAAAGGTTTGTAAGAGTATGAATAAACATTAGCTCCATGACCACAAGTTCCACATATACCATATACGTCTTGATTTGGAACATTTTGGGGTCGTCTCATAGTTAGCATCTTTACATGCATTGTTAACTCAGCTAACTGCATAGTCATTTCTTGATTCGAGCTCACTTCATGAACTCCAGCTCTTCTTTCCCTCACGTTCTTTTGTTGAGAATTAGCCCAGATATTCGTAGACTATATAATGTTTTAGTGCGTAGTTTAGTATGTGTTTAGTAGTTAAATTGAATTATTAATGCATGTTTAGGTTAGGTTTTGATTATTTAGTTAGATATTTGTGTTTTGAGTGTTTTGAGGATTAGAGAACACTTTTGAGCTTCAATTTTATGTTTTTGAGGTGCCTTGACGTGTTTGCTAGTGTTTTAGGGCAAATATAGAAGAATAAAGGAGATTTGGAGAAAACATGAAGGAGCAACCAAGCCTACGATCGTGACAGAAGCATTAGGGAGGAGCTACAATCGTGGCAGAATTGCCATGATATTGACAGAAGGCTCATTCAGGGGCCACGATCATGGCCTATACAAAACACATGGACAACCTTCCCGACTTAAGTTTTCGAGGGAATTTTTGGACCTTTCAAACTCGAAAAAGGCCCTAGGGTTGCCCAAATTAGGAAACTATAAAAGGGTTAAAGAAGAAACCCTAACTGAGCTTCTAATATACGATTTTGGGAAACTCTCCAAGAGGAAAGAAGGAGAAGAGAGAGAAAGAGAAAGATGGAGAAAAAAATGGGTTTTCGCAACTGTTGCTTTCCCGAGGCATCTCGATCCTCATTCCACGTGTATTTCTTTCATCTTGTTTTCATTTTCTTGATTGTTAAGATGAATACAAATATGTTTATAGATTTGGGTTTAATTAAGTTGTTCTAACATTCTTTTAGGGTTTTACCTTGAGTTAATGTTAATCTAGTTATTTTTATGTTATTTTAAATGGGTGTTGTGGTTAATTGTTGTATCTTCATGCTTCAGTAACAAACCGAGAGGGTGAGTTGAATGCAAAATGATTGGTTCAGGTTAATGAGAGTTAGGTGATCCAATAGGCCACATAATCAATCTTATCGGTTATTGTATGGAGAGAGATCCTGTGTGAGACCCAGTAGTTTATTAGAGAGCTTAAGAACTGATTAGGTTGTAGACCAGTAGTTAATTAAGAGATAACAATTTTGGTGACTCAACTTGATTAGGGTTTATTAATTAGGGCTTCGTGATTATATTGAGAGAGAGTAATCCACCCTATGATAGTTTAGATCCGACATCCCATTAACACAAAAGTGATTAGGTTAGCATTGATGATACTATGAATCCCTCTCTTATAATTTGGTAAATTCTCTTATGTGATTTCCCATCGTTGAATTATTGGTGCTTAATATTAGATTTTGTTGAGTTAATTTTGCAAATTAATAACTTGACAATTATTCGTGTTTACTTTCTTGTCCCGTTTTATTTTCATTTTATTAATTTTCTAGCCTTAGATAATTTAGGATTAGGTTAGTCTATAACTCCTCATAGGATCGATCCTTCAAATACGACAAATCACGACCTGTGCACTTTTGGTATTTTGAAGGCCATAAATAGTAAAGCTTGCAAAACGATAAACAAGTTTTTGGTGTCGTTACCAGAGAGAAGTAAGATTAGTTTAATTATTTTATTCTAAGGATTAGAAAAAAAAAAGAGACAAAAGTTTGGGCATAAGGTAGATGACAAATCAATTCAAACATCACAAGGCGACAATGAGGAATCCGAGAAATTAAATGCCAAGAAGAGATAGAAAGAGCGATGATGGAGGACATACACTATAAGGAGCAAAGGACTCTTACGGACTTCAATGAGGCACAACTCGGTTGGGGAAATCATCATCCTTATTGGAACATATACAATCCAGGGTGGCATAACCACCCAGATTTCTATTGGTCTAACAATATAAGGGGTCACTTGGGACATCAAGACCTATCGGGATTTCATCTAGATGAGTCCAATTCATGGGATTCTAAATTGGATCAGATCATGGATATGCTCATGAACATGAAAGAGGCACAAAAGAGATTAGAAGAGAAGTTTCAGTAAGTAATGGAAGATCATGCCTCTTCTATTCACAACTTAGAGGTTTGAATGAGCTAGCTTTCCAAGGAATTTTGTAAGCAAAGTGTTAGGAGAACCAACAGATAGACTAGATGAAACCCACTTTGTAGAAGACTAAGAGAAGGAGAAAAAGGATGAAGAAAAGAATGAGGACCCTCCCTATGTTCCTCCTCCACCTTACCCTTTAAGCATACCATTTATGAAAATTGATGTGTTCAAATATTTAAAAGAACAAGACAAAGATGAATACATGACAACAGAAGATAGAGATTCAACAAGATATAAAAGTCTGTTCATAAGGTGAAAGTTGAAGAGGAGATGAGGGTGACTAAGAAAGAATATGAACAACTCACCTTATTTTAAGACAAACTACTAGATTCATTAGGAGATTCAGGGAGTTTCATTATTCCTTATTTTATGGACAATTTGTTAGTGAAAAGGATATTATTGAATTTAATTAATTTTCTCAAATTCATCAATACTGTCCTTTTGATCATTTTACAATTTGTAGTTTATTTATAAGCTATGAAGCTGAATTTGGGAAACACAAGTGGAAGCAAGCCACTCATAATTGATCCCGATTGAGTTTCTAGGGATGCAAGGTCAAGCTAATGACCATAACTTAGCACGTTTAGTAGTTAGATTTCAATTGTGTGTAGTTAGACTTGTTTTAAATTATGAGAAATAAGTTTTCATGATTTGGAATTGTTAGGGATTACTAATTCTCTTTATCTTTTTAAAACAATTATAAGATATGGAAACAATCTCAGGCGTTAAGCGCATCTGGCTTTAGACACCGACATCATCATCACCTCAGTCACTATAACGGTTTTATGTTCTATCCTTCTCTCTTTTAAGTTTTGTCTTTATGTGTTGTTTTAGTTATGTGTATTCCCACCTTATATGTTGTTTGTTTACTCTTATCATATTGAGGACAATGTGTTGTCCAAGTGTGGGAAGGATTATATGTATGCATTTTTTTTTTAAATTTTGAATGTGAATTTTGCATGTTGTATGTTATTTTATCTAGGTGCATGATGTTAATTGTGTGAATGTCTCAATGGCTAGGATTTAATATAATTGATTTAACTTTGAAAATAGACTTTTAGGTTATGAAGATTTATTAGCTCGTGAAATTAGTGACCTAGGTTACTTGTGCTAAATATACATGTTAATTAGGATATGATGTTAGTTTGTTCACCCTAGGAATTTTTCACATTCATTTATAATTTTAGGTTAATCGAATAAGTAGCACCGCTAGTACCATTTCATGAGAACGATTAGCTAAAGAAATAAGGTAGTAAAAAAGTGTAAATCATAAGCAAATAACTATTTCGCTAGCCTTTAGGTTATAAATAAAGCTAGTAGCCAGTTGAGAATATGATGTAGTTGAGTAACTAAATCGACAAGCATCATAAACGTGTGCCTTCGCATTAAAAGGCAATAATGACATTCCAACCAAGCCGCTTAATAAAAGCATGACCTAGTTGAGTAACCAAGTCGACATTCATCACAAATGTTTGCCATTGTGTAAAAGGCTAGGTTCATATCAACCAAAATTAACAAAAACGGTGTTTTGTCAAATAAAATCTACCGATCTTGGTGAACAACTTAAATTTTCATGGAAACATACTTGAGGATAGTTACATTTTTTACTGACCAAATAATTATCAATGTGAATGTGATTTGATTGTGTTGATTCCGAAAAACAAAGGTTTGAGGCTTCTAATGCTTGAATGTGATATTGAAGTGCTACTTATATGTAAATGTGAAGAAATAAGTGATTTCTCAACTAATTGTTGAATGCAAGACTAAGGTTTGAAGATAAATGTATTTTGAATGTGAATGTGAAATCATATGATTGATTGAAAATAAGAGAATGTTAAGCATTCCATTACATGAATGCATGAAAAATAAAGGCAATTGTTACCGGAGTTGCCAGTGTAAAGAGCTTAAAGCTCAGACTGTGATCAGAGCTTCCAGATCAGTTGTGAATGTACCCTGTATCTACTAAAGGATATGGGATATTATCTGATACAGCTCAGTATCCATGAGGGATATGGGCCAGTAAAAAGGCACTCGGTCACAACAACAATAATAAATGAAAGTGAGACTCATATGCATTGCATTTATAATTGATATATGTATTTTGTATGAATGAAATGTTCAGTATGATTGTTCTGAAATTGATATGTGATGCTTTATACCAAAATACAAAGATGTGAATTATATGTTATATATGTTGATGTGTTGCATGAATTGAGTGAATCATCGATGATCGTTACCTCATTGAGTTCGCAAAACTCATCAAAATTGCAACGTTGATTTTTTACAGGACCGAGAGAGGACTTTAGCTACTAAGAGACTCTATAAGAAGCAATATTCTTGTATTTTTGGAAAGAAAAAATGGCTCAAAGGTTAGTCAGCTGAGATTGGTAGATTAGATAGAATTTTTGTATAATTCCTCATATGTAACATATTTTGTATTTAGTTTTTTGTAATTTTACATATTCGGATGATACTGTAAAGCTACAATGTATATATTGTTTAAGTAATGAAATGAGGAATTTGGCTTCTAAATATTGTGTCCTTCTTGATGGTGTCTTATAAGAGAATAAAGAATGATGATGTTATGTTTAAGTAAATGTTGTGAATGCTCTACCATGCCACTATCATGGGTTATGTACTGGAATATCCTTAGGGTGTTCCAGTATATAACTCGTGGAATAGGGACCTACATACTTTGTGTAGACAATGCATTTACTAGTTACCCCACTTGAGTCTCCAAATCATAGATAAAAGAAGCATGATTTTTCATAATTTGGCCAAAATTAGCTTCCAACCTCTTCTGGCTCTCTTCTTCATTCGTGAACTTACAATTCAGCACTTCCTTTAGCTTTTCCATCTTTAATTATAATGAATCAAGCATGTCTTATTGAAATTTTGTTGAAACTTATACTCTCATTTAATTACCTGCATTGTTAGTCCAAGAGACATTTAGATGGTTCTTCCACCCAGGATTATAAGTATTAGAGTAAGTATTATTACCACCTTGACCTAGTTGTTCTCCTATAAAATTTAGCTACTCCATATTACTGTTGTCCACCAAGAAACAATCAATTGTACCAAGACCTTCTTGACTCCACAATTTGCATCCATGTCGTATTACTTTTAGTGGGTTAAAAGAAATGGTTGTCAAGTTGTTTATTTACTTGGCCAGGTATGCTAATTCACCCTATAATGTTGTAACTGAATCAACAACAAGCACTCCTTTATGAACTTTAAAGGTTAGTTGTTATTTACTCCTCTCCTATGTCTATAGACAATGCCATCTCCTCTAGTAAATCATGTACATTATCTATTATCTTCCTTATCAATGAACCTCTAACTACTACGTCAATGGTACCTGTTATGGATGGATTGACTCTATTATAGAAGGTTTGCAATAGGAACTCCTTGAGTAAGTTATAGTTTGGAAAACTCTTTAGTAACTCCTTAAATCTTGCCCATGCTTTATACAATGATGTCCCTTTACTTTGTTAGAAAATTTTTATTTCCATTATGATCTTTGTGGTCTTCGTTAAGGGGAAGTACTTAGCCAAAAAAGGTTCATACCAACTACTCATATGTTGTCTCATTTTTTAGGCTAAGAGAATTCAAGCACGTTTTGGCTCGATCTTTAAGAGTGAATGTGAATAGCCTCATCTTGGCTACTTACAACATGTTCAATAAGGCAGTTTATTCTTGGAACTCTTTGTGTGCACTAGTGGTCTTGTGATCCCTTATTGATTAGCATCGAATCCTAGCTTTATAAAGTCCATGAGGTTTCTTTTTTGACCTCCTTAATTCCCTTCTTTTTCCATTGGTCTTTTTATAGCTTCTTAGCATCTTACTTTTCGAATATCTCTCTCTTGCTTGGTAATGTAAAAAACTTGTATGTCTTTAAGCTTATAGAACTTCTTATTTTTCTTATGTTCATGCACATATAATCACAAAAATGTGAAAATTCCTTAAAGTAAAGCAACTCAAACTGCACTAGATGCTAAATTACAACCCCTGGCAATGATGTCAAAAACTTGTTTGTTTGAAATATATGGGTTGTATCATTCTAGAATAAATAATATTAGCTATCGTTTTTTTTGTTTTCACCTTACCTTCTTGATTTAATAATACTTGACCTTAGATATCAAATAGTTATGATTACCCTCTCACGATATCTAACCTCCCAATTAAAATAAATAAAAATTGAACTATGACTTCTCGATCTATCAAAACTCATCTTAACTATCCAATTGGATTTTCAAATCCCAAAGGTAACTAATAAACAATTAAGATCTTTCTTCACTTGCCTATTAATATGATGTTTATAGATTTATTATGGTACCATTCAAGAGTAAGTCATAAAACAAATTTAGCAACCTATAGCCAAAGTATATCCTAAATTGATTATATAGCTTTGTTCTCCTAGAATTTTACCTCCAGCTTCCATTTTACACGACCGTACAATAATCAACAATAATCAAACAAAACACACAAAACACTAACCAAGACAGAAATCTAAGTCTTAAACACATGATTATCACCCAAGGAAATACGTAATAACATATTCTACAACCTAAAAAATTCACTCTAAATCACACCTATCAAACATCTCAAATAGCTTAAAAGATGGAATAAATTCACATTCAAGTATTGGTAAAATGTGTAAATTCCTTAAACTATAGAAACTTAAACTGCACTAGATACTAAATTACAACCCCTAGCAACGGTGTCAGAAACTTGTTTGTTTGATTTTTAAATCTATCTATACCATAAGTATACAGGTCGTATCATTCTAGAATAAATAGTATTACCTATCTTTTTTTGTTTTCACCTTACCTTCTTAATTTAATAATACTTGACCCTAGATTCCCAATAGTTATGATTACCCTCTCACGATATCTAACCAAGTAATCCCAATTAAAATAAATAAGATTTGAATTGTGACCTCTCAATTTATCAAAACTCATGTTAACAATCCAATTGGATTTGAAGTAATCCTAAGGGTAACTAATAAACAATTAAGATCTTTCTTCACTTGCCTATTAATATGATGTTTATGGGGTTTTTATAGTAGTAAGTCATAAAACAAATTTTGGCAATCCAGAGCCAAAGTATATCCTAAATTGATTATATAGCTTTGTTCTCCTAGAATTTTGCCTCCAGCTTCTATCTTACACGATCGCACAAGTTTCACGATTGTGAAACACCTCTTCCTCCAGTTTTGTCTTCAACTTATCTTCAAGTTTCTTGTCTCAACTCATCATCAAATACATTAAAAGATGCACGATTGTGTAACACCTCTTCCTCCAGCTTTTTCTTCAACTTATCTTCAAGTTTCTTGTCTTAACTCATCATCAAAATGCATTAAACAACCCCTAAAACATGTATTAAGAACAAAATGTTCTCTTAATCAACAATAATCAAACAAAACACTAACGAAGACATAAATCTAAGTCTTAAACACATGATTATCACATAAGAAAACAAGTAATAACATATCTACAACCTAAAAAATATACTATAAATCATACCTATCAAACATCTCAAATAGCTTAAAAGATGGAATAAAATGGCATTCGAGTATTGGTAAAATGGTTGGACACTAGTACTAAGCAAACTACTTAAGTGCTTTTATTTAAGAAGAGCATATTTGTTTAGTTATTTAAGAAAAACATCCTTGTTGATATGAATGTAGAGCTAGTAGAATGGCTCATAATAATTAGATCTTAGTTGTTTCATTTGTTTTACCGTTACTTAGTATTGTTTCCAACCGAAATAAGCACTGTAAAAGTATGTCATCTGGCACAACCAAATCTACAATAAATTTGCAATATCTCTTTTCTATCTTCATCTTTCTCATTTCCACTAGAACCTTCTGAATCCAAACATTACGGGGACACAGTTGATAGTGTGGTTACACCTTTATGTCACTTACTGATTTATTTTTCTTAAAATTGGTTATAATAAAAAAAATTATGGTGATAATTATAACTGTGTTAGTTATTTTGACAATGAGTTTATGTTTATAACATTACCTCTACATCTTTGGTGAAATTAATAATCTGAAATATGTTGGGAGATTACAGTAAATTCCATTTATTTAGCCCCATAAAATGAAACAAGAAGCGAAGAAATTCATCAACATCATGATTATCACTAACATGATATTAATGAGAATCAATTGGGGGATGAAATTAAATGACGAAACCATCACCATATATGGCCCATATCACTTGCACTTGCAGCACCCAACCTACCATCTCCAAACATGGAGCCATCACTGATGTGCCCATACTGTGGCAGCGCCGTTGCGTCCAATCCCATCCAAACAGAAGGAATGTTGCTTGTTGCATAAATATTTCCGCCGTCACCAATACTTGTGGGAACATAGGGCACGCCCTGCTCAGATGTCAATCCACCGGCATCATTGTTGTTTGGTAGGCTAGTCATATTAGGATCAGTGTAGCTTCCCACAAAGATGCTCGCAAACCCCAGTTGCTCACCTTCATGTCCAAAAGAAGCACCGCCAGAGTTGGTTGATTCCATCTGCTGGCCCATGGCATTATTATTAGTGTTGGAGCTACTCGCATAGTAGTTCCCCACAGTCATCATGTTCTTAAACCCTAAGCCAACTTGACCATTGAATCCTCCAAAGTTAATTGCTTGGGAACTGTTATTACCTCCATTTGAGTACATAAAAAGTGGAGGAAAAGGATCAGGAGGTAGAAGAGGAGCCGATCGCAGGAGGTCAATCCTCGTTCTGATTGCTTTCATTTTCTCAGACACCAAGAAAAGAGCAGTTTCCTGTTCATAATGGTTGAGATTATGGATCCCACCATCTCGATGGATTCGATGCATGAGGTAATCCAGTTCCATGTTGTTGTTCTTGGCTCGGAGTCTCCTAGACTGTTCTGTGAGCTTGCTAATCCTCCATCTCAGGTAGCTTTCATGGTTCAGCATCTTCTTGGTGCGGTCCAACTCTGGCAGTTCATAAAACCTCCTCAGTTCTTCATGGACTCCTATTTGAGATGGCCACACCGTCACTTGATTCTGCTCAAAAGGATTGAAAATCATCAGGAATGCTCTTACCCCACATAGCGTTGTGAACTCATTGACTTTCTTGACCAAACCCGTTCTTCTCTTTTTGAAGCAGGCTTTTCTTGCAGTCAGATTTTCAATCAATCCAAGCTTCACTCTACTTCTAGCCATTTTTCATTTCCAAACATATGTTAGATTGGTTCTTTCTACTTCTATATAAAGGCAGAAGGGAGTTAACTTATTGAGTGGAAATTAAAGGGTTTGGTTGAAACATGACTAATTAATTTCAATGGGTAAGACTGAAAAGAGGAAATGTACTCTTCAATTTCATTTTTGCTTTCAATAGATTTTACACATTAATGGCCATATTATCACAATTAAATGACTATCTTTTCAATTTGTGCTTTTTCTCCGAGGAATAACTTTGTACCAAACTTCTCAGGACCAGATTCTTTAATAATAATAGCACTTTTCTCTGTAACAATTCAGTTTAATTTCTCTTTTTCAGTAGGGAAAAACGTAGTTAAAAGTGGCAATAATTTGTTTATTTCGTTTTATTAACTATTATTTATTTAATACATACAGAAGTAACGAATCTATTCTAATTTGAATGGTTACCAACATAAATATCTTTTTTCAGGCCTACCCAAAAAATAAAAATAAATACATTACGAGGACTATGCTATACTTTTGTTGGAATTGGAATTAATAAATTAACAAGATTATGTCAGAATTAAGCTCATTTGTACTTGATTATTCGATCGGAACATTTTTATTTCAGTTAGTTCATTTATATAGATTTTTCTAATTATATTAATTTAGATATGATGACGAATCTTATTGGTTGTATAATCATTTGATTGAGATACTTTTATTGTTAACTTGTTTATTTTTCTAAATTTTTTTGGATAAGTAACTAATTAAAAACATAACAATATTTATTATACAAAGTAACAGCATTGATTAAGCTTACATAATTAAAACAAATATGTATCGGATAGATGTTAATTTGAAATTCTTTTAAAACTGAAGTTCCAATCTTATAATATGTTATGTCCCGTCCAGTGCAATTACATACAAATCCAATATAGTTGGATTGACATGTATTTAAATAGAGTTCAAAATTTATGGATCTTAGTTGGATAAATCTTAAAATTAATTGAAGCTACTTACGCGCCTTTAACAATTTTCAGAAAAATTCAAATAAATCTCTTATGCTAGAATCAATGACTTTTTCATATGAAAACATTAAAATTTTATTTATATTGTACAATAAACTTTAGGAGTTTATTACTAGATTCATTCTAAATAAGGATTATTCAATCAACGAATTTTAATGTTATGAGTTAACTTATAGACAATGAAAATTAAGAATTTATTTAATTTTATATATTTTACTATTGTAATTTAAAAAAATATCCAAAACCATTATAATGAGTGAAGAATAGTTGGATGCTTCAATTTTCTTGTTCTTGAATACAAGTCATATAAGCAATATCTCCTCCATTGCTTTTGGATATTTCAATTAATTAAGATGTGAAATAAAATTTTCATATCCCAATGGAAGTTTACTTTTGTAGTTATACAACTACATGATTTGTCATATTAAGGGTTTATTGTAAATCATTTTCTTACCGAATCAATCCTTAACACATTATATTAATGTAGATTATTGGATAAGTGGGCCACATTAGATGTTCCCATATTTGATTAAAAAAGGTGGAATGGAGGGTGTTAGAGTTATAAACTATCAATTCATATTAATATATGTGAACATAAATCTTATGAGCATTAGTTAAGAATCAACCAATTTAATTTCAAGTAGACATCTTTAAAAAAATTCAATAGTACATAATAAAAGGCTTAAACAAGTAACAATAGACCTATATAGTTATGTCTAAGTAAACAGATATGTTATATAGATATGGATTTCCATGTAAAACAAATAGAGACACACTTAAGGGGTGTTTGTTTTCATTTTTTCCCCGTTTTTGGTTGTGATTTTTAGTAAAAATGAAATTTCCTATTAAAACACGTTTGGTTCGTTATTGTTGTATTATGGTGTTTTAAAAAAAAACTACAACTATTTTATGAAAACAAGAAAAAATACATTTCCCTAATATTTCACAACAGGTTTTCGTGTATTCTAAAACAATTTTTGCTCTTTGCGCCGACTTCAACATCTTCATCTTTAGGGCCTTGCTGTGATTTTTCTAGCGACTCCGGGTTTGTGTTCTATTATTCTGTTTCTATGATTTTTCCACGTATTTGGTGTCTGTGTGCACTTTCCTATATGCTTGTTATTCGTTTTATTTTTTTTTTTGCAATTGCTTCACGTATCTACGACGTTACTTGTGTTTTTGGCCTTTAAAAGATCGTCGTCTTTACATACAGCACGAAGGAATGAATCTGTATCTGCACTCGTGTCCATGCTCGCAACCTAGTACATATTAGACATCTTATAGTATTCACGACTAAATCATATATATCATCTAATGGAGGACCATCAAGCCAAGTCATACAAGAGGTTGTAAACATAGGCCTTGATCTGGTTAGTCCAAATGTAGTGATGAAGAAGGCATGGTCAAAGAAGAAGAACTTGAAGAAGAGCCCAATCTTATTTTGAAGCTGTAAATCTTGTTGAAGCCCTTTGGAGTTTGCCAAGCCTTGATTTATGAAGCCCAAAACCAACCATTTGAAGGAATTATTTTGGCCAACAAAGGGAGTCTTTGTTGTACACTTTGACATGGTTTTGCATCCCAAAAAGCATCTCAAGCCCAACCAAAGTGATGAGAAGAATAAGAGTCTTTAATTGCTCATTTACTTTCCTTTTATGCATTGATCTATTTTCCTTTAAGAGACCTTTTATTTGCAGCCTTTATG
>JANZLC010000004.1:21165470-21177559 GCA_026413385.1 Erythroxylum gracilipes
GAAAAGTTCATGAAGATGAATAGTTGTATAATTTATGAGTATTTTAATTAATTACTTGTAACTGTTTTGTTGCATTGACATGAGATGTGTATATAAAAAGAGATGAAGTGATGAGTGTGTAGGTGAAGAACGAAAAAGTGAGTTTGAAAACAGAGGAAAATAGTGTTGCGGTACAAGAGTTTTGTGAGAGTATTTGTACTGTTTTTTCCAGCAAATAAGATTTATTTTCTCCTCCATACATATTCCTTGTTTGTGTTAGATTTAAGTGTTTCTAAACACAGTGATTGTCAACAGAAATAACTGGTGTTTTTCTTATCAATATTTTCAGATTACATGGTATGTCTAAAATAACTGTTAGTGATAAGAACTCGGTGTTTTTAGCATATTCAAGTAGGAATCTTTCAAGCTAAAGGGAGTTAGTCTATATATGTCGTCAATTTACTAACCACCATTTGATGAGCAGTTTGAACTTGTTAACAAAATTATGGAGACAAGTCTTAGAGGTATGTGCAGAGATTATCTCAGCAAACAGCAAAACGAAATTTCCTGATTGAATGGTGGTGTAACAAACAATCAACCTCCTGTATATGTTCCACACTACTGATGAAGATCAAGCTTAAGTGGAGAGGGAAAATAACTTCGCAAATAACTAAGTTCCATCAGCATCACATGAAGCAAGATGGTAAAAAGAACAGAGAGGGAGTCTTCCTTAGGTCAGTATTAAACAACATACTCCTTACTGTAGCGCAAATCATAAGCTCTATCCCTCATATTATGATCCTTAAAGGTATTAAATAAAGTAAGAAAAGTGGCTTACAAACAACAATTTCCCACTGTGACAATGATACATGGATCTTCTATGCTTTTGAGCTCAAAAAGCATGCACATAAGGTGTTTACATCTCCTAATTTGCCTTCTTTGCCAGCTATTGACCATCACTCTACAGCTGTGCTTGGAAGGAGGATGGATAAGAGACAAAACGAAGCCAACATGGTAGTCCGATGGTTTACTTGATGAAGTTATTTGGAAATTCCTATTTGATCTTTTAAAAGGGCTTCCAGATGCATACCTTTTGATAAAGGAGAAGGTCCTTCGCGTGGAGGATATTGCTACCGGAATTTGGGAGTAAAGAGCAAATTAATTTTGTCGTTGTTAATGATAAAAAACGATGTCGTCAGCTTATATACTAGGCACCGTTTAGCTTAATTGGTGTTATTTTCATTTAATAAACTTGTATACATGGACTTGGAATTATATGTAAAAGCTGCTCATTCCTAGAAAGAATACTAATCATACTCATTAGTCATTACATTACAAGCTTAAATAAGAAAAGAGGGATGGTACAAGATCTACCACTGACCATGCAAGGCCTGCATATTGGAGGAATCTAATGCCAGTGTCCACATCAAATGAGTCCTGGAGGGTGAAGAAAAACAGCTTCTTGATATAACCTGGTTGCTGGTTTTTATCAGTTATTGAACCATTTAGCATAGGGATGTAGCACGTTGATTTTATAGGGATCCCCAATGATTTTGATACTACGGGAAGAATACGCCTAGCTAGAGCTTTGCTGCAGAACTTCACTGTGAGAATTGTTGGTATTCCCACAAGTACTCTACCCAAAAACGTCAGGACTGTGATTTGTGGTGTAAATACTCGCGGCACAGCTTCATGGTGGAACTGATGGAAGGTTTGCTGGATACCCGCCACCTGAATAACATTATAAAGTAAAATGTCCTCTTTTAATTTTGAAACTGTAGTAACATTGGGCCCGATCATCTATCGCCTATTATATTGGAAGCTCAAAGAATGAAATAAAATCATCTTAATTGACATGTTCTCTATGAAATTGTGTCATGTTCTCCATCGTTATTCTACCTCTTGTCAAGGAATTGCATTACTGATCTCACGTTTCTCTAAGGCACCATCTAACGGATAGATGTATAAACACCCATGTTGTAATGCAACAGAAGCCACTAGTATAAGACTTTCTTAGCCTAGAAAATCCCCCTGCGTCAATTCAAGATCAGTATTCTTTCAAAGCCACCAATTTTTGTTCTTCTTTACTCTGATTGTACCTCTGCTTCCTATATCCCCATTCATTGTACCAAGGTATTGAATGATGTTAGTATTGACTACATTGAACTCACTTTCGAGACGTTTTTTATCTATTAAACATCAGAAAGTCAATCTCCACTAGCTTGTTAATTCTAACCTGAGTACTATTTTAAACTTTCCATTTATTCATCTTTGATGTATCAAGCAACATATTTATCAAAACAAAGATGTATCAAGCAACATAGATTTCAATCTTCATATTTCCATGCTAATAACATTTTCTAGAAGATGCTACTAGCTCCAACTGGATGAGGGCACATAATATAGTTGAGGAAGGAAGCTATATAATTAAAAAAACACGCAGCTCTGGATTCAAATTGAAGAATGATTACTTACAATTCCAAATGCAACACCATCGAATGCTGTGTGATATTCAAAGCTTGGAGTTGGAAGCTCAGGAGTTGGGTACGCAAATAGAAACAAGAAGCTAAGAGCAGCCCAAAATGTAGTAACTGAAAATCAGATAGTGCATGCAATGTAAGGAGTCCAGGAAACATAATATTGACAATTCTTAAAAGTAAATGCAACGGCTTGATATCTACATGTTCAGAAGCTGAATCGGATATAACTGTCACTTAAATAAACCATGTAACATTAAATGGAAACCCCTGTTGCTCATATTAGGGCCTCTTTCACCAAGATAAACAGTTGAGAAATCAGCAATACAAATGAATTATACCTTGCAACTAAGCTCCACATCAAACAAAGAGAGAAGGCCACCCTCTGAAGCTTACCATGAACGTCCATTCTAGGTAAGAAAGAACTATCCCACTGTTACATGTTTCTGTCCTATTGTTTTTGAGGCACTATCTAGCTTTTCTACAGGATCTCATGCCCCCATGATTCTGAAGAGATTGACTGATGAAAAACTTACGACTGTCACAACAACAAAACTGTTTTCCGGCGGAAAAATACTTACGATTGTCACAACAACAAAACTGTTTTCCGGCAGAAAATTTTCAATCTCAAGGTAGATAACCAAAAGGTGTTATCTACCTTTTGTTGTTGTGACATCACAACACTATGTGATGTGATCCATGCTACCATGATATCAGTTGAACAAGGTCACAACAATAAACACATTTAGAAGTGCCAAATCTGTATTACTCTTCTATAAGTAAACTATGTCTAATTGTATGGCCATCCTCCCAACTGTTCTTACTTGGCAACTTGCCAAGCCTCTTGGTTTCTAACTACTATTTTGGTATTTAGATTAGCATGCAAAAGCCCATTCCAGATGTTCCATGGAGTATATACATTTACTTGTATGATAGACCAAAAAAGGAAACGTACAAATGGAAATAATTATTGTCAATATGGGTGACCTGTCAGAATATGCTAGTCTTTTAACTTTTTACCTAATTAAGTTATTGAACTGTCACTGCATATAAATTTTAGGTAAATTAATTGCCTTGAAGATAATTTGGCAGGAGAAAAGTAAAGGGTCTACAAATAATTAGAATTGGATATTTTGCATATGTAAGCTGGATATTCGCCTACCATTTTGTCCGGAGACAATAAAACTGTCAATGTACTCATTGACTGTCAGCCAGAAACAAAGAATGACCAATCCAGTAAACAAGCCACCAATGATGTCAATTAAACTGTGCATGCCAAGGTATATCCTTCCTACCAAGTAACAATAAAATATCAGTTTGTCAGTTGACAACAAGAGAAAACAATCAAAGCTGCGAAGAACTTACAAAGGACAGTTGCACTTACCTAGACCAATTAGGCCCACTAGTACACAAACAATGGAAAATCCAACAAATTGCAAGGAGACGTCTTGTATTTGCGCATAAGATAGGACATAATGCAAAAGATACCTGGTGCATTGCCGTTTAAAAGAGAAATGAATAGAACTGTAGCAAAAGTTAATCTAATGTAAAAAGAGATATGAAAAGCTATGTAGATTTTTGGACACAAGGTTGGAGCAACGTAGCATATGAGGGTGTAATGGAGAATCATAACAACTGATATGTAAGTTGTTAAGAGACCAACAAACAAGAAATTAAACCATAAACTTACATAATTGTTATAATCCTTCAAGACTTGGAGATATCTAAGCACAAAACTCAACTCCACAACAATATAATCTCGAAATATTAAGATTACCTATGAATCCACTTCAAATTTCTGACATACAATCGATGTTTCTAATCTATACAATCGTTGTTTCTAATCTAGCAATATTTCCCTTGAAACAATGGATTAGAGCCTAGTATACTTTCAAGATCTTTTTCCTCCAAGACAACTAGAAAAAGTACAGAACAATGTGGAAAGGTGAATACCCAGATAAGCATACAGTGTTAAGAGTGTGGGAAGATGGCAATCCATATTCCAAAGCATTGTCTTCCTCATCCTTTGTAGCAGTTATCCTCCTAACAGGTGGACAACTAGGTCTAGGAGCTGATATTACATCCTATAACACACAAAAGAGAAAATTCAGTTAGGAACAAAATACGGTTAATTTTGCTACTCCCTTAGAACCTATACGCAAATATTGTATTAACCAAAGATGGGAAGAAAGAGGCTACCTTTATGCAGTTTCCTATATAATCGCAGAAAACCATCAAAAGGGTCATTTGCCTAGCCAATTTTGTATGCCCACTCTACCAACATAACCCAAAAGCCATTGGAATTCAGATGCTGGGGTATAACCAACTACCACAAGTTTCAAATTCATCGCTAAGAAGATAGAGAAAAAGTACCCAGAAAAGCAAAGGAAGGAAAGCAGTGTAGAAGGGTACAGAAACGACACAGGACAAAGCAGAGAATAGAACATCCAGAAAACCATGCTGGTAATTCTGCAAAAACCCAGAAAAACAACACATGAAAATGAATAAATAAATAAATCAAAGCACACAAGTCAATAACCAAGAACAACAATTTTGGATTTTGTTCATGGTAGAAAATTCAAGTTCAAACCTGGATCTTGATGATCAAATGGGTGCTAGAAACGACATGTTGAGCCACCCATGGCTGAAACAAAGATCTAAGCTTCTGGGTCACATTGAGACACGAAGCTACAACAATCCACAAACCAATACCACAAATAGTCAACCCTTGCCATAATGCTACGTTTTCCATCATACTTCTCCCTCCCTCTCTCTCTTTCTGTCGCTATGTATATGTGTGTGTGTGTGTGCGTGTGTGTATGGTGGTGTGTGCGCGTATGGCAACAAGAGAGATGAGAACAAGAACAAGGATCACAGAAAGAATGGTGGCAGCGGAGAAAATTAAAGACAGAACTCGGAAACTAACTCGTCTCCTTGGGCTGAATTTTCAAAAAGTAAAAAGTCATGCCAAATTTTAAAAAAAAAAATATCTTCCGGGTGCCAGCGACAGAAGTGTCTTGTTTTGAACGTTGGTAACAACGGAACGAAGTTTCTATGGACACAACAAAGCCAAAACGAGAACTATAAAATAAAATATATATATATAAATTAAGGATTCATTCCATTCTCTTGCATTTTGTGTGTTCGTGCTTAAATATTATTGTATAAGATATCTTGGTCTTCTCTTGCTATTTCACTACGATCCCATTTCTCTGTTCCGCCGCCATGACTCTGGTAAAGCTTAGGTTTGTACAATCTTATGAATGGTTAATTGCACTTTGTTCTGACTTCTGATTGTTATAATGAACTATTACGGTTTTTTTTTTTTTACGGTGGATTGATGCATACAACCAAATGTTCAATTTTCTTATGGTACATATTTCTACAAACAAAATATACTAAAAACGCAATGAGAACTTGGCAGAAAAACATCATCCATGTGTTTTGTTTTTACAATTTGATTAGAAAAGGAATACTACAAAGAACGGTTTCCTGCTTTCCTGTGGGGTTTGATGGGGTTGGGCTTAAATTTCCCTATGGTTCCAACTCAAGTAAACAAGGAAAGATATACACATGATCATTTTGTTACAAAGATCTCCCTCTGTACGGTAAAGAAGTGCTTCGGAACTTAGGGGTCTAACACATTTATTCCTCGGCTTAGTGGGATCTTAAATATGCTCATTTAAACCTTTATAATAATGGATGTTGCATGTAGAATATTGTCTCTGTATTTTGTATTTTGTGTATATATATATTAATTATGAAGTTAGGCTTACTTTTGATCCTACAGCAGAGACAGGCATGGTGATTTCATCCACAAACTTTGCCTTTGCACATTAATGATGTGACACCTTTTTTCATTTGCTTTTCTTTCTAGTTACTTTCTACGTAAATAAAGTGTTAGAGGTAAGCAACTCCATGTCTCCATCATACTAAAATCATTTGCAGTATGGGTGGACAAATTTCAATTTAAGCACATAGACAATTTTTCAGCTGCTCTTGGTTTGTCTTTCAAAGATAAACAAAGAAAAGAAAGGTGGGAGTATTGTTGTCATCTTATTACAACCAGTGATGGTTTTTGTTTTTCTTCTTGGTGAAAACAAGTTAGTTGCAGAGTTTGTTCAGCTTCAAAACCCTCTTCCCTTCATCACATGCTTCCTTAGCCCAGGGATATGAACATTCTTAATATAATGTCTCCAATCTATACTTCCCACATCAAATCCAAATCTCATCTTCTCATTTTCAGACATGCTCTCCATCAATCTTTGAGTGTTGCTGTTATCAAATCTGCATCCATGTATATATATATTAGTCTTCTAATGCTCCAAATCAGGAAGGAAAAGCCTTCTCTTAAAGATTTGAGCTCTCTCTACGTAGTTATCAAGCTTTTGACAAGCATTTTACCGCTCTGGAATTGTTTACTCACCTGCCACCGTAGAAAGTGTAAGGCTCATAGATGTCGGCCAAATACTTGGCTTGCTCAATTGATTTTCGGCAGATAAGTTGATGTTTTTGAGACATCTTCTGATCCGATGCGGAAATTGCTGTAAACCTACTTCGCATAGTCACTTCATTGCAAAGATGAGCAGAGAAATCTTGCATGGAGTTGAAGAGCTTCATGAATGGCACGCGGATTGGCTTGCCTTTTGAGTCGACATAAGGTGAGTGGTTGTAGTGTTCATAGAGAAGTTTAGCTAAGTCCTTGAAAACAAGTGGATTTACAGCCGACGAAGCTATTTGGTACACACTGATGCCTGATTTTTGAGTAGTTCCATGTTTGGCAATTGCTGCCAAGGTTGCATTAACAACCATGTCGGCTGGTACCTTCAAGTAACAATATCATGAGGTTAATTCTCTGCTGTTTGTTTCATTTCTTGTCTTCCTTTTCTACTTTGATGATAAAAACATGTTACATACCACATCAAGTACCCCGTTTGGGTCTACCAAGAATCCTGTAAGCTGCCCCTTCCCATAGTACAATATTATTGGATCCATCATCCTGAGAGATCGCTTCATTTGAGCTCATCATATCATATGAAAGACGTTGGTTTTTACAATATTATTGGTTAGAGATAAATACCTGTTTCCCTCCATCCATCCTGGAAAAGGTTCTTTGAAAGTGCTCTCAATAACACTGGGTCGAATTATGACCACTGGTATATCTTCTCTCATCTTATCGATCATCATCTCCCCCATAGCTTTTGTGAACACGTAAGTGTCTTGCCATCCATATTTTCTGGCCCTGTTTTTGAGCAGATCACATTAGTTGAACCATATTCCCATCAAGGCAAAAAAAAAAGAAAAAGAAAAGAAGGATGCTGCAATCACCTCTCTAAGCCCAATGCTCTCATGTTTTGAGCCATTTCATTTTCTTGAAAAACTTCCCTGGAACTCAAAGCCATCTTAATCTCATTTTCAACGTCAAACATAGGTGGAAAACGTGGTGTACTCTCAGAGATGTAGTCTATGCAATCTCCAATGGAGAATGGCTTTTCCATGATTCTCCCCTGCCTTCGTCCATTAACATAAGCTGTAACCAACGAAACAAAAGAATCAAGAAAATCTTTCGGACAATGGAAGCCTGAGAAATTTCATTTATCAAAAAGAAAAACAAAAATATAACCTGTAGAGACTTGTAAGAAGAGCTTAAGTTTTTTAAGTTTCTTGGCAAAGCTCATGAGATGACAAGGTCCAAGCGTGTTGATCTCAATAGCAACATCGTATCTGCAGTTACAAAACTGCATAAGGTTATATGGAAAAATTTGCAGATAGGTAAAATAACGCAACTACCTTTCGTCAAAAGCTGTGTTAGCGGCGGAGTTGATGATCACGTCGACCTCATTTGCAATTACTTGAGATAATTCTTTTTCTATGCCAAGATTAGATTCACAAACATTTCCCACCACGGGAACTAGTTTGCTCAACATGAAAGCTTGATATGATTTTCCATATGTTTGCCGTAGGCATTTGAAAAGGTCCGCACATATGATCTAATATTCATATCCATGAGTTAAAATTCTGATCCACCCTTGAAATTGTAACCTATTAAGTTAACGGAGAAACGTACTTCACTTTTCAATCTTGCCACTGCAGATTCCTTGCTTTTTGCCTTGATCAAAAGGTATATCTTCCCAACATCAGGCGTGGTACGCAAAATCTTCTCGATGAGAACTGCACTTATTAATAGTCAAGATAAAGAAGATAGAAATCAACAGTTAATCAGAAGTTAATTAAGGAGATATTTCAGGGACAATCAGACCTTTGGCAAGAAAACCTGTACCACCGGTAATTAAGAAACCTTTCCCTCGAATAAACTTGACAATGCCTATGCCAGCTTCCATGTCGACTAAACTAGTTGATTCTCCACAAGGTATTAAATCCTTGACACCTGTATTTGGTTGACTCCTTCCATTAGGAGACAACACCAAGCTACCTGCATCCACTACATCAGAACGATGATCTTCACTGACCGTGTTTGATGTTTCTGGTAAGAATGAGGAAAAACCACTAGAACTTGGACCTTTTCCTCCACCTTGGCAGCATATACCATTCTTCATTCTCCCCAGAAAGCACAGCTTGTACTTGGCTGGTACTATTACCAGTCTACAGAATCCAACTGAGGGAGGATTGAGGAATAAAGACCCCATTATTTTGAAGATACAAGAGATTTGAGATGGAAAAGGAAAGGTGACAATCTAAAAGTGATTTGCAGTTTAAAAATGGTTGACTTGAAAGCCAGCTAATTACAATCAAAACAAAAGCTAGTAAACTAACAAAGCTCTATAAGATAAGGCATGGAGATGGTTTTGTTTTAAGGCAGAAGGAGAAGAGGGTTAGGTATATACGAATTCAATATGGTAGACATTTTTGTAGGAGAGTTTTTCTATTAGAACTCTCTTTTTGCCACCCTTCACATTTGCCATGAAGATCTAAGGCCACGGGAATTCTCTTCACAACTTTGGTACCAGTACTGCTACAGATACCTGCCAAGAGGCTTCTGCTAATCGTCTATTGTATGTCACAATTCAAATTTATATTTTTACGTGAAAAATAGGTAAAGTTCTTTCTCTTACTCTTACCGAATTTTTTACTAAAACTTTTATTAGTAACTGAAACAGTGCTCTGTATAAGAAAGACAAGTAACATGTCTAACCACCAAGTACACTTGGAAGGAGGTTCTCTTTACATCTATCATTTGATTAGAGATTCTTGTTCCGAGAATGCTAGCGAAGTATTAATTGTGCCGCATAAACATTCGAAAAATATGTTGGCAAGAAAGGTTGTGAAGGTAGGTAGGCAATGGTATCGGCTTTAAATTAGGCTTATCGCTGGAAATGGAATCGCCGCCACAAGCCTCTTTTGGTTCTTCTATATATTTTGTAATCTTTTTTTTTAATAATTCATTCGAGTAAATAATTTATTACCATTCTCGGGCAATGATCTGAATCTCGTACAGTTCTGGCCGGTACCGACTGGAACGTTCCGTTCCGGCCGAAAACCGGTACCGGAACGGCCTTCATAGTACTGGGTATCAATTCCGGTTGGTACCGGCCGGTACCGCCAATACCGGTATATGTTGGGATCATTCCGTAAAGTTAAAAATTTCGAGGGACTAAATTGAAAATAAAAAAAATTAACCTAATTTTATCTACCGACGTTTCTGGATCTGGAGGAATCGTTCTTCTCTCTTCTTTGGTTTCTCCTTCCTCTCCTCTCCTCGCCGCTGCTCCTCCCTCCTCGGATCTCGTCTCGCCGCCGTCTCCTTGCCGTCCCCTCCTCGTCGTCGACGTGGTCTCCGGTCGTCCTCCTTCGTCTTCCACCGGTGGTTAGTTCTCCAGTCCTCCTCGTCGTCCTCGGTGGTTTGTCGCCGCCTTCCCTCCTCGTCGCCGGCACGACCAGCTTCCCCGATAGGCGCAACACCGCTGGCCCATCTGACAACGACCCAAGTGAAGACCCAGTGACCTAGTGACCCGAAGTGTTGAAAATTTTTGGATGTGTGTTTTTGACTGGTAAATTGAATTTTTATTTTTATTGTGGATTGGGATTGGTTTGGATTTGCCGTGTATTAGACTATTAGTGTTGATGAAAATGTATGGTTTGGTTTGGTTTGGATGGGGTATCGGTTGATGAAAATGTTGGAGTTGTGGAGTTGTAGAGGATTTCGGTTGATGAAAATGTTGATGATTTGGGATTGGTGATTTGTGAGTTAAGTAGTTAACTGTGAACTGAAATTGGAAGTTTGCAATTGAATTTTAGAATTGGATTTTGGAATTGGGGAATTGGAAATTGGAAATTGGGAGTGGATTGGAAATAAAATAAATTGAATTGTGTGGTATTTGGAATTGGAATAAAATTTGGAATTAAAAATTGGAATTGGAATTGGAATTGAAATTTTGAATTGAATTAGAAATTAAATTTGGAATTGGAATTGGAATTAGATTTTGGAATTGGATTGTAAATTAAATTTGGGATTGGAATTAGATTTTGGCATTTTGGAATTAGAAATTGGAATTGGAATTGAATCTTTGAATTGGATTGAAAATTAATTTTAGAATTGGAATTAGAATTGGATTGAAAATTGATTGAATGGAAATGGAATTGGAATTGAAATTTGAATTGGAATTGGAATTGGAATTGAATGGAATTGGAATTGAATGGAATGAATGGAATTGGAATTGGAATTGAATGGAATTGAATTGGAATTGAATTGAATTGAATTGAATTGGAATTGCAATTGCAATTGCAATTGCAATTGAATTGAATTGGAATTGAATTGAATTGAATTGGAATTGGAATTAGAATTGAATTGAATTGGAATTGAATTGAATTGGATTGGATTGGATTGGATTGAATTTGAATGGAATTGAATTAGAATTGAATTGAATTGGAATTGAATTGAATTGGATTGGATTGGATTGAATTGAATTTGAATGGAATTGAATTAGAATTGAATTGAATTGAGTTGGAATTGGAATGAAATTGCAAATTGTTGGAGTATGTTGGAGTATGTTTTGAATTGAATTGAATTGGAATTGAATTGAATTAGAAATGAATTGAATTGGAATGGAATTGCAAATTGTTGGAGTATGTTGGAGTATGTTTTGAATTGAATTGGAATTGAATTGAATTAGAATTAGAATTGAATTGAATTGGAAATGAATTGAATTGAATTAGAATTGGAATGGAATTGCAAATTGTTGGAGTATGTTTTGAATTGAATTGGAATGGAATTCAATTGAATTTAAATGGAATTTATTTGAATGGAATTGAATTGAATTGGAATGGAATTGAATTGAAATTGAATTGGAATTGAATTGAATTGGAATGGAATTGAATTGAAATTGAATTGGAATTGAATGGAATGAATGGAATTGGAATTGGAATGTGGATTGAAAATTGATTGAATGGAAATGGAATTATGAATGTTTTGTAATTGTTAGGATTGGAAATTATTGGGAATGGATTGAATGGAAATGGAATTATGAATGTTTTGTAATTGTTAGGATTGGAAATTGTTGAAAATGGAATTATGATTGCTTTGTAATTGTTAGGATTGGAAATTGTTGGTTAATGTTGGAATGGAAATGGAATGAAATGGAAATTGTTGGTTTGTGATTGTTAGGACTTAGAATT
>JANZLC010000004.1:21197387-21211559 GCA_026413385.1 Erythroxylum gracilipes
CCCATTTAATGAAAATTTAAACTTGTTGAATAAGTTTATTAATTGAAATTTAAAAAATGAAAAATAAAAAAATATAGCGGGTAACCCGCGGGTCTACCCATACCCGCTGGGCAGGGTGTGGATTTTCAAAATCATTACCCGTTCCGCTGGGCAGGGTATGGATTTTCAAAATCATTACCCGTACCCGTGAGACCCGTACCCATACCCAGACCACCCGCCCGTTTGCTAAGTCTAGTAAATCTGAAACAGATTTTAAATAATCTTGAGGTTTGCTAAGTCTAGTAAATCTGAAACAGATTTTAAATAATCTTGAGATTTTATTCTCATTTAGATATAATTGAAATATAATGAATGAAGATGTAAGAATAGACATGTAACTTATATTTTTAAATTTTTACTTGCTTCGTTGATAGTAACGGATAAGAAAATGAATGATTAGTAAATCTGAAACAGATTTTAAATAATCTTGGGATTTTATTCTCATTTAGATATAATTGAAATGTAATATCAAGAGTAATAAATAAATAATCGTGGGTAAACATAACTTTTTTTTTTTTCCTTTGTGTTTCTTCTTAACTGAAACTCTTTACTTGAGAATTTAAGATTAGTTTATTTATGTAGATAATACATTATTTTGATTGATTCTTATTAGAATATTATTATCAACAATATACATTACTTTATTTAATTTATTTAAATAATTTTATATCATAAAATAATTTCATTATGTTTTGTTAATTTTATTCTTATAAAAAATCATACACAATTATTTAAAAATCAATAATTTATTGAATCATTAAAAATAAATTTATTTAGTTATTTATTAAATACAAAATTTTTAATTAATTAATAATACAAAATATCTTAATAATTTATTTACAACAATTACATAATAATCAAACATAAGTTAAAAAATTGTCACTACTATTCTTAATCTTTGATTTCAAACACTAGTATAACTATTAACTTCTATAATCTCATTTTTAGTGTTTGCATACCAAACACTTATAATCAGTAATTTTATTCCTATTCCGATTCCCAATTTTCATTCTCATTCCTTTTTTTTTCAATTCCTTCATTACTGATTACCAAATGAGACCTTAGTGTATGATCTCGACTTTGAAGTCAGTTTTAGCAATCAATTTATTATCCATATTTAGGGTACGAAGTATAAGTTCTATATAAGCTCACTTTGATTAGTGGAAATGCAAACTACTAATTTTGTCTTCACTTTATTTTGAATTATACTTCATTAGTTTGTAAATAAGGATGATTTTCTTTTGTGAAAAATACAAGGATGATTCTTAACAAATATGTTTATTAGGTACAACTTTTGCAAGAGACTTAAGTAATAAGCACTAAACTTAAGAAATTTTTAATTTTTTAACATTTTCATAATTATGCTAAAATATTGAACATGGGTTTTGTGAATACTAAAATTGGTATAGAATTTATTTATTTTTACATTATTCATTTTTAGGAAGCAGGTAAATATTGGAGCAGTGTCTTACAATAAGAGATTTTTAGATAGTTTCTAGATAATTGATTTTTTGTAATTGAATATGGTTATCCATTGAGCGCTATTTCTCCATTTTCTCTCTCTCTTTCTCTTTACAACAACAAAAAATGACACTTTCACTCTATTGCTCACAACAATGTGCTTGCACTCTCGGTGTCATCATTTGATCTTTCTCTATTTTTTTGGTCAGCTTTTATGTGATGCGATATTTGAGATTTGGTTTGGCTCTTTTTCTCTCACAGCTTTTATTACTCATCGTTGTTGTGCCATTATTAATTGCTCAGCCTCTTCACGATAGACAAAAACATTTTCATCCCCAACTATTTCAGGTGTTTATCTATCAGTTTCTTAATAATCCTCAGTAGGAAACCAAAATTAACACCTGAGTATTTCTAGTTTGTTGAGATTGTTACTTATAGTTTACAAGATCAAAATTGAGGATAAAGTTTGGATCTTTAGATGAGCTTTAATATTCATCTTGTTTTCTCTTGTTTTTTATCAGTATTATGATTTTAACCAAATTTTTATGAATTTGTTCATTTTTCATAAAGATTTCTACTTTGCCCTTGATTCTGGTTTTCAATTCTTCAGTTTTGTAGCTCATTAAGGAAATTGAACTGGGTTTGTTGCATACTGAACCCCTTTCCAGTTAGTTGGTTTGTTTATAGTTACCAAAGTTGATTATTGTTTGGTTTATTTTATCATTTTTAATTAATTTAGGAAAAGGTTGTGCTTTGATCATCTCCTGGGATGTATTGAATGTTATCTTATGTTTTCTTTCTTGGTGTCATTTAGAGTCTTCTGGAACTTGTCTTCTATAACTTATGTTGTTCATTAAAATAGAAGTGGTGACTTTGACTATCGATAATCGAGCAAGGGCTAATACTTTGGTGAGTTTTGGGACTAAGAGAAAAGAAGATGTTGACATATTATTGATAGGTTCTTAGAACTTCGGGACCCTTATAAGGAATTCTTTGGAATTAGCAAAGATTTTAGATAAATATAAGATTCATATAGCGTGCATCTAGGAGACAAAGTGGATAGGGGCTAAAGTGAAAGGGATTAATGGGTTCAAACTTTGGTATTCAAGGTGGTCAAGATGAAAGAATGGGATAGGCACTAATAAATCATATTGTGGGGCGTATATTGGACTAATGGTAGGATTATGTCCTTAAAGATTGCGATGATAGGTGTTGTTTTTAATGTGATGTGTGCTTATACACCTTAAGTAGGTTTGGATGAACAACTTAAATGCTAATACTAGGAAGAGCTAGATGAGGTGATTTAGCAGATCCCCTTTGACGAGAGAGTTATTTTAGGATGATACTTTAATGATTATATAAGGGCAACCTTAGATGGGTATCCATAGATTCATAGGGGTTTTGAGTATGATGATTGGAATGATAGTGGGACTGCTTTGTTGGATCTCGTGGTAGCATTTAAGTTAATGATAACTAATTCCTTTTTCAAGAAAAACGAGGAGCATATGGTGACTTTTAAGAGCAGAAACAAGAAAACACAAATTGAATACTTTTTTGTAAGGTAGAGCAATTAACCTAGGTGTAAGGATTGTAAGATGGTACCAAATGTTTGCTTATCAATATAGATTGTTAATTTTGGATCTTATAATTAATTAAAGGAAGAAGAGGGTCCTAGGAGGTGTATTAGAGTCAGATGGCGGAATCTAAAAAGGGACATAGTGGAACAACCTATGGATAAAGTAATATACGGAGAAGAATGAAAATATGAAGGAGATGTTAACCAAATGTAGGAAAGAGTTCAGGAATACAACTAAAAAGATCTTGGAGGTTTCTAAAGGGCTTAAGGTTAGTATGATGGAGTGTAATGGTGGAATAAAGATGTACAAGAAAAGGTTAAGATCAATAAGGATGCCAATAAAACTCTATTAGATTGTACCATAAGAGTAGAGGGAGTAGTTAATAGATAAAGGTACACACTGGTAAAGAAAGAGGCGAAGAAAACAATCTTAATAGCTAAAAGTAGAGCTTATAAGAACTTATACCACCGGTTAGAAACCAAAGATGAAGAAAAGGATGTTTTAAGTTATTGAGAGTTAGGAAATGGAAAGCGAGAGACTTAGATCAAGTTTGTTGTATAAAAGATGAAGAAAAATGGGTGCTCATGACTAAAAATGACATCAAAAGAAGATTACAGAGGTACTTTTGTAGCCTTTTCAATGAAGGCATAGAGGACATAATCTCTTTAGGTGATGTTAGCACGTCTAAGAGGTTTTGTAAGTTTACTCGTTATTGATAAATTACAAAGGAAGAAATTAAAATAGCTTTGAGGAAGATAATGAGTGGAAGGGTAATAGGACCGGATGATATACCCATAAAGGTGTGAAAAAGCCTAGGTGTAGAGAGTCTTACTTAGTTAGCCAAGTTTTTTAATATGATCCTTAAGTCCGCCAAAATGTCGAATGAGTGGAGACTTAGTATGTTAATTCCTTTATACAAGAACAAAGGGATTTTACCTCCATAAAAGGCCATACATTAGCCCTACAATTTGTTAAGGATGTTAGCAGTGAAGAATCTAGACCAAACTTATCCTTGGAGGAGTTTCCTAACCTCTGTCATAAAGTTTAAGGCATAAAACATGGTAAAACTTCAACTCAAACTAGTCCTACTGTGAATGTTAACAGTGGGGTCCCTTACGATGGATTGAAAGTATCGAAATGACCTACTAGAGCTTGGAAGAATAGATTAAGTATCTAGTACAACAAAGGCAAATTGAAGTAGTTTCAGGATTTTATAATGAATGGTGTACTTACGCCATCTATAAACCTTCTTAAAGTAGGGGCTACAATATGTTCCTCAACTTTGGTAGGGTTCTTATGGAGCAGAAGACTTGCATTCCCTGTGGTTCTTACTTGGGCTACAGCTTGGTGGAGTAAGAAAGGGTTAGAGAAGACAATGATGATGGAAGATGACGCCTTCTTAATCAAATTCAACTCTGAAAATTGTCTAAATGAGATACTCAATCAGATTCCTTGGTATGTCAGAGGTCATCCTATGTTCATTAAGAAATGGAAGCTAGGTATTGAATGTGATAGAGGGAATATAGATACCATCCCCATTTGGGTTCATTTTCACAATGTTCCTTTGGAATTCTGGATAATTGAAGGGTTAAGCTTCCTAGCTACCTCCATAGGAAAGCCTATCTGTATGGATTCTAAAAAAAAACATGGAGATAATTTGCTTTGACAAAATGTGTTGAAGTCAAGAAAAAATACTAAATTGCCTGAGAGTATCCCAGTTATGAAATTGGGAGAGGAAGTAAAAATGGTGAGGATTGACATTCCCATTACTTATCTTTAAAAGCCTAACAATTTCAACAGAAAAAGGAAAGTTATTAGAAAAATTTTCAAAACAGGAGGACATGATGAACTTATGGGTGTAAACACTTAAGAGGATCTCAATCATATTAACAAGGGGGTGAATGATAAGATTGAGACAAAAATTGAGGTAATAGAGGGCACTAAAGATGTACATACTCAAGTTAATACTAGCTACAGAAGAATGAGAAAGACATTCCTAAAACAAGATTAGAGAGGGCTTTAGTGCCATAAGGGACTTCTGTGGATAAGGAATTTTATAAAAACTCTGGAAGAAAATTAGCAAGAAGGAAAGGGAAAAATAAATCAAAAGGGGATTAATCCTTTGATAAAAATGATAGTTCTTATATGGAATGTTAGGGGGATGAATGACCCTCTTAAAAGGCTAGCTATAAAGGAGGTTATTTTTTAAAAGAAACCTTGTATAGTGGAACTCCTTTAAACTAAACTAAATTTACCTCAGTTATAGAACTGCCTCAGGTTTTTGAAGGTTGAATGGAAAACCCTTTCAAATCATAATTCTCATTACAAGGGAAGAATAATATGTGTTTATAATTTAGACAAGGTAGAAGTGCAAGTAATCTATGAAAGTGATCAATTTATACATCTAAAATGCCAAATTTATGGTCTGCATACCAAGTTTGAGCTGACTATGATCTATCCCTCAAACTTATCATTCCAAAGGGATAAATTATGGGAAGATATCAAAGCCATATAGGTAGGTATTGTAAATCCTTAGACATTAGCTGGAGATCTTAATTGCACCTTATCCCCCTTAAAAGTACAAGGTGGCAGGAAATATAATTTGGGTACTTATAAATAACTCACTGACTTAGTGGATCTCAGCTTTACAGAGCAAACTTTCACCTAGACTAACAAGCAATAAAGGGACTTACTAATTAAGAAAAAGCTGGATAGACTTCTTGTTAATCAATTTTTGTTAAACCAATATCCCATTCCTATACACATTTTGGAGAAAATTCCTATTTATATCACTCTTATATACGCATTCTAAAATTCTTATACTTCAAAACCTCTAGAGCCCCTTTCATAGTCTTCAATGACTTAAATCTAAGAGATGGCTTCCAAGATGTAGTTACCAATTAGAAATAAGAAGTGGCAGGATTTAATGTTTTCCAACTTATGAAGAAGTTTAAACTTATCAAATTGGCTATGAAGGGATTTATTAGAGATTAGTCCAAAGGTATTACTGAAACCAAGAACAAATTGAGAGAGGCTCAAGAGAACCACTACAAGTTCACCCATAATAATATTATGAGAGTAGTAGAAGCTTAGCTATTGAAAGAGTATTAAAAGACTCTAAACCTGCACAACTTTATACTAAAGTAGAAGGCAAGGATCAATTGTCTAAGGGAGGGAGATGCCAACACCAAATTTTTTCACTCTTTTATATTAGCAAGAAGGAATAGGAGTAAGATAAGAGAGATTCAAGACAACATTGGGATTATCTATGCTGATCAGAACAAATTGTAGGATTTAGTTATGAACTTCTTTATTAACCTGATGGGGACTAGAGATTCTAATACTCCTACCGATTTCAATATGAGTAGATTCTTTGACAGAATAATCAATCAAGATTTGAAGGACTATATGGTGACTCCATTTATACAATAGGAGGTTAAAGAGGTTTTATTTAGTTTGCCTCCCTCCAAGCTCATGGATCTGATGGTTTTTCTTCTTATTTCTTCCAAAAAAACTTGGGATATCATAGGCAATCTTTTTATTGAAGTTGTACTGGAATTCTTTACTTCTTCGAACATGCTGAAAGAAATGAATAATACCTATATTTTTCTCATTCCTAAGAAATAAAATCAACCTTCCTTGATGGATTATAGACCTATTTCATATTGTAATATAGTTTATAAGGTAATAGCAAAGTTGCTAGCTAACAAATTGAAGATGGCATTAAAAGAAGTCACCAATCCTACTCAAGAAGTTTTCATTACTGCGAGATCAATTGGTAATAACATCTTCCTAATATAGGAACTAATGAAAGACTACAATTATGGAAGAGCTATCAGAAGCTATATATTCAAAGCTAATTTCTTCAAAGCATTTGATACCATTAGATAGGAGTTTATTCAATCTTATTTACTTGCTATTGAGTTTCCAAAATAGTTTGTTAAGTGGAAAACAGAGTCTATTACATCAACTTCATTCAGTATTATAATAAATGGTGCCCCTACTCAATTTTTCAGGAATACTTAGGGAACTAGGCAAAGGGATCCTCTATCCCCTTATCTATTCACCCTCGTTATAGAAGACTTATCTATGATGCTTAATTAGCTCACTTATTACAATGGTAGGTTTCAATATCATCAAAAACATAGAGAGCTAAAGATCACTCATTTAATATTTGTTGATGATCTAATGTTGTTAGGTGGTGCTGACAATTCAATCCACTAAAATAATCTTAAATATATTGTAGTTTTTTATAGATTGTTCTAGTTTGAAAGTCAATATCAACAAGAGTAATATGTTCATATTTTCTAATATGAGGAACCATCCAGCGTTGAGCAGAAGTTCAAGGTATAGAATTCAAAATCCTCCTTTTAGATACCTTGGCATCCCTTTCACCTCAACTAAACCAAAATTCTTTGATTGCATTCCATTGATTGAATCGTATAAAGTTAGAATCAATGCTTGGAAAAACAAAATTTTATCTTTTACAGCTAGGCTTACTCTAATCAATTATGTCCTTAACAATTTTCGTGTTCATTAGAGTGCACACATTATTTTTCCTAAGAGAGTTCTCAAGGAGATTAAAAGAACTATCAAAGCCTTTCTATGGTTTGGAAAGACAGATAATTCAAAGGGAGCTAAAGTCAAATGGGAGGAAATATCCAAGCCAAATAACAAAAAGGGTTTAGGGATTATTCCTATCCCTCTTATGCAAAATGTCCTATCTAAAAAAAGGATTTGGAGTTTACATATTGACAAGGAAGCCTTATGGATCAAATGGATAGATGAATTCTATCTTAAAAATCATAATTTTTGAAGGTTGGATAGTAACATGGAATATTCTTGGAACTTTATCCATATGTTAAACTTGAGGAATCTCTTAAATCCCTAGATCAAAAATAAATTGGAAAATGGGGAAATATTTGGATCTGGTATAACAATTGGAATGACCTTAGTTCTCTAATATAGAGGAGTGACATTCTTCATTTGAGAATAAACAATTTTCTTACAGATGTTAGAGTTTCTTCACTCTTTCAGCATGGAGAATGACATTGTAATTTTAGAGGTTCCTCTTCTCTAACAACATAGCTACCTCAGCTCCCATCATTTGCATAGTGAGGATAGAATTACTTAGTTAGCCAATACCAAGGGGATTTTTTTTTACTAATGATTCTTGCTACAAAACCTTCAAAATAAGCTTGGAGGATGTACCTTGGTATGATCTACTTTGGAAACACACCTTAAATCCTCAAGCTTCTTTAATCACTTAGCTAGTTATTAAGAATAGAATAAGATCCAAGGATAGATGGTTTGGTATATATGATCCCATTTGTGTGTTAGGTAATAAAGTAGAGGAAGATAGAAATCACCTTTTTTTTCTATGTAGGTACTCTAAAGTTGTTTGGAGTAAGGTGCTACAATTGCTGGTGAAGCATTTCTAAACATACAAATGGAATAAACTTTTGGTCTAGGTTATCAAGAAAGACAAAGAACTCAATAAAAATAAAGAGCTCTTCAAAACTACTTTCATTTCAACAATTTATTCAATTTGGAGAGAAAGAAACAATAGTTTATACAAAGGGGAAGCCACTGGAAAGCATCAATTAGCTGATAATACTTTATAGAGATATCATGGTGGAAAAGAATGCATAAAAAAAAATCACTCTAGATATGAAGCTTAGACGGAATCTCTAAGAACTTGATTCTTTGTATCTCCCAAATTTAATGTACTGATTATGAGCAAGTTTTAACTTGGATTTCATTGTGATGATATAATTTCTTTTGCTAGTGTTAATGAAATATTTCATTCATCTTTCAAAGAAAAAAAAGAAAGAAGGGAACATCCAAAATTGTAACAACTATAGAGGCATCAAACTACTTAGTCACACCATGAAGTTATAGGAGAAGGTGATTGAGAAGAGAGTGGTAAAGAATGCTCCTATCTCAGAGAATCAATTTGGTTTCATATTAGAAAGGTCCGCGATAGAAGCTTTACATCTCCTTTAAAGATTAATGAAATATTATAGGGAAAGACAACATAATCTACACATAGTTTTTATTGATTTAGAGAAGGTATATGACAGGGTACCTAAGGAAATCATGTGGAGATGTTTAGAGGTTAAGAGAGTTCCTATGACCTATTATGGGTTGTTAGGGATATGTATGAAAGAGTAAAGACTAGGGTAATGACAATAGGAGGAGATACAAGGAATCTATTTATCGATATTGGGCTACGTTAAATATCCTCCTTGAGCCCTTTTTTGTGTACACTAGTGATGGATGAGCTCATAAAGAATATTTGAGGGGATGTGCCTTTGTGTATATTATCTTATGATAATATTATATTAGTGGATGGGACAAAAGAGAGTGTCAATGTCAAGTTAGAACTTTAGAGGGATTTGCTAGAGTTAAAGGACTTTAAATTGAGCAGGACTAAGACTGAGTACCTAGTGTTTAACCTTTTTTGGGCTATAAGGTGGCTTCTAATGTGGAGTTAAAGATCAGTTCAGAAATTATACCACGAAAAGAGTGTTTAAAAGTATCTAGGATCTATCATCTAAAACAATAAAGAGATCGACAAAGATATAGTTCACTATATCAGATCTAGATGGCTTAAATGGAGAATTTCATCAGGAGTTTTATGTGTCAAGACCTTGATCCTTTTACCTCAACGGACTCTCTCTAATTTCTCATTTCCAACAAAATCCCTCTTTAAGCTTCTTGGGAGCTGGTGAAACCTATCTATGATGATGACATTAATGCTACAGTCTTTGTTATGAATAAGATGAAGGGCCCAAGGCCAGATGGTTTACATGGCTTTTTCTATCAAAAGAGCTAGTCTTTTATTGGACCCATGGTTAAAGAGGCAATTTATGAGTTCTTTAAAAAGCGGGTGATTCTAAAGGATTTCAGTAAAACTTATGGTTAAAGAGGCAATTCATAAGTTCTTTGAAAAGAGGGTGATTATAAAGGAGTTCAATATAACCTTTCTCTACTTAATTTCTAAAATTTATATTCCCTTTACTTTTGGTGATTTCAGCCTATAGTAGGCACAAAATTCATTTATAAAATTATTGTTATGATCTTAGCAAAAATATTGAAGAGAGTTCTCATTCTCATTATCAGTGAGAATCAAAATGTTTTTATGAAGGATAAAAGCATCGGTGATAATATTCTAATTGCTCAAGAACTCCTAAAAGATTATATCAGAAGGAACACTCCCCAAAATTATGCTATTAAGATTGACTTCAATAAAGCCTTTGATTGCATTAATTGGTCTTTCCTTTTACAAGTTCTTAAGGCTTTCAACTTCCCTGACATCTTTATCAAATGGAATAAGGCTTGTGTCTCTATTACAACCTTTTGTGATCTAATTAATTGCACCCCTTCTAAAATTATTAAAGGAAGAAAAGGAAGTAGATAGGGTGTTTTGACCCCTTATCTGTTCATTTTATATATGGAAGTACTGTCTTAAATGTTGAAGATCAATGTCTTTAATAATCCCAAATTCAAGTTCCATTCCAAATGCAGAAGAGTTTTTCTTACCATCTCTGTTTTACAGATGATCTAGTTCTCTTCTCTAAATCTCATCTGAAACCTATTAAACTATTGATTAATACTCTCAATGGGCTTATTGAGATGTTAGGCCTCAAGGTGAATCTTAATAAAAGCCATTTCATTCTCTCATTAATTGTGAAATTTCTATAAGGTACTATTTCTACTTTAACAGGCATGAATGGGAAATTCCCGCTTTTACAATATCTAGGCCTACCAATTACTACTAGAAGACTTTCTTTCAGTGAATGCCTTCTACTAATTGAAAGAATTCAAAGAAGAATCAACAAATGGACTAATAGATTTCTTTCCTTTGGAGGATAGGTTTAGTTAATTAAATCTTTCATGCTACTTACAATTATATTAGAGCACGTATTTTCTCTTTCTAAAAAATTGGTCAAATCTGTTGAAATAAAATGATGAGAGACTTCTATAAGGCAAATAAAATGGGATTTTAGGTCTTCCTAAGGTTAAAGGGGAAGATTTATGTAAAGCCAAAGATAAGAGGATTGGGAATTATCTCTATAAAGGTAGCCAACAAAGTTTTTTGATCAAAAGATTTTGTAAAGTGCTTCAAGACAAATACTCCCTTTGGATGAGACAACATCATAGCTATTTTCTGAATGGGAAAAACCTTATGGTCTCTTTCTCCTAAACCAACCTTCTCTTAGTTCCTTAATCAACTTTTAAAGATTAAGGATGAGGTAGACAATGATGTATATTGCAAAATAGAGAATGGAATATTTGCCTTTTTATGGCATGATAACCAAATTGATTACAAGGATAAGGTTGATGTACTTATCAATTAAAATGAGTTCATGCACTTTCCTGAAGCAATATAGCAACTTCCACATACTCTCCTAATTCTAATCTTCAGGACAGTTATCTTTGCTTAGTATACCAATTAAGAAATTTACAAGCAAAGGCTACAAGAAATGGGTATGTAGTACTAAACAAGTTGTTCCCTAGTATAGGGTTATCTGGAATAACATCCTAAGACCCATTACAACATTCTTACTTTGGATAATAGTCAAGAACATAATTGTTAATATAGATAAGCTACATTTCATGTTAAATCTAAATGAGATTTGCTGCTTATGCAAAGAAGAGATTGAGACAAAGGATCATATAATTTTTCTCTCTCCCTTCTATAAATCTATCTAAAATAGGACCAAAGAATATTTCTTATGGAATGAGCTTTCAAGTTCACTCATAGAGGTTGTTAATATTCTAACTGTAGCATAAGCTACTAGTTCACTCTAGAAGAGGAAGGTGCTGATCCTAACCATAACCTCTCAGGAATTATGGAAGGAGTGGAATCTTAGGAAGTTCCAAAATAAGGAACATTACAAGTGTGTATTGGTGCAAACTGTCCTAAAGAGTGTAAGGGTACAAATAATATGATGCTATTTAGAGCATGAATAACAAAGATGAAGGTTTAAGGTTAACTCTTACCTAGATTGAGGTCTACCCATTATACGTCGCTCCCTCATAACCTGGCGGGTTTTTCAGGAAAAAATCTAAACCTAGCATATGAGGAACAACGATTAAAGTAAGAAGAAGAAGATGTATGCTATCTGATTGAAGCTTCTTTACCTTTGGTAACACAAACCAACGAAGAAGCAACAATTCCCATCGAAGATTTCTGATCTCCCAATCCCCAATGGGGTAAGATGTAGAGGCTTCGATCTTTAATTGGAGAGATTTTTACCCCTTTTACAAAATGTCACTGAATGTGATTATTCATAACATTGTCATTTATTGCTTTAATTTGTTAAAGGAGATTTATTCATAACGTTGTCATTTCTTGTATTCAGTTGGTGTAGGGAGTTGATTTTCACTCCTTAGGTGTTTGTTCTTTTACGTCTATATTAATGAAAAATTTATCATTTCAAAAGAAAGTATAGAAAATCATTCATTAGCTAGGAAACAATGTAATATCATTAATAATGACATTAGAAAAGAAGTGATCTTGATAAGGTAATAAGAAAAGAGAGAAAAAAACTAATTCATAACTTGATTAAATAAATTCAAATTCACAATATTCATATTTGAGTAAACCTAAAGAGTTCAAAAGAGAATGAGTAGGAATTATAGTGCCAATAGCGAAAATAAATTGACTAAATTTCATAAAAATAGCAAGTACAAAACAATAATAGGGTTGTAAGATCTTACTTTGTGTTCTTACCTAAGAAAGAAAAAAGATATTAATACCTCAAAACCTCCTTTGTAATCTTACCTAAGAAAGAAATCAAATTATTATTACCTCCTACAAAAATATTATCAATTGGCATAGAACACACAAAAGAACCCAATTTATTATCAAAAAGACTTAGAAATCTTTGAAAGCATATAAGTTAGAACCCCCAAAAAAAAGTCAACAAAGAAAAGTGAATTATTTCACCTAAAGACAACATTATTGCTTCCTTAAATTCTAACAAGTGAATTGGAAACAAGAAACAAGCAAAGTTATTATAAAGGAGGGAGCCAAAAGGTGAGAAGGATTGACTTCAGAACAACAACGTAAAATTTGTGTTTTCATAACTCAGTTACATTTTTCTTATTTTTAAAAATAAAAAACCAAAACAAAATAGAAGCCCAATAGAAAAACACAAAAAAGAGAACCAACACTTCCAACTTTTTCGCTGGTTTTGTAATAGGTCATAAGACAAATATATCATACTCAGTAACTCCATAATGTTTCTACTTGAACTTCTTCCTTAATACATAAAGCAAAATATTTCTCTCATAAAGACCCTCAATTAGTCTTTTAAAGTTTGGAGATCCTAAACCCTAAGCCAACTTAGGATGGTTGTGAATGGAAGAAAAAGAGTTTTCAGACTGAATATTGAAAAAGGAAAAAACAAAAATATTAATCTATAAAAATTTGTAATATGATAATTGGAGAACAAGCTCTTTAATTTCCCTGTATTTGGAGCAATTTCGTCAACCTTATTATAATATCATTATCATAATTTTTATTTGCTAGTTTTTTTAAATTATTGAATTGTAAGGATTCTTGGAGTTTAAATCTTTAAAAATTTAGAAAATTGAAAAACATATTGAATTCTCTTAATTATGAATTCACTTTTTTTTCTTTCAATTAATCAAAATATTGACCAAGCATACTGAGGTTCCTATCCACGCGAAATGTTATTCATGAAGGGAAATATTATGGACTGCTCTTACTGATTAATAAGAGTACAAAGCTTGAAAGTATTAAAGTATCACCACCCATACACAGAAGAGTTAACTATAAGTTTATTATTTTAGTGATCTTCAGGTTGTATTGCCTAACATACCTGGTTCAGCCAGATTTTGCTGAGGTTGAACATCATTGGTAGGATCCATGATCTAGGCGACTCTGGCTATGGAATACCTGCAAAACAGACAAAGGAGTGCCAGGAGTTATTCCCGGGAGGCCACTCCGACGCTCAAGTCAGTGTTTGTGAAGTTATTTGTGCGCTGAGAATGGAGAATAATAACTAGGTTGTAATCTCATACCTGTATCACGGTAGAATAGTACCTTATATATGGCATG
>JANZLC010000004.1:21224669-21247753 GCA_026413385.1 Erythroxylum gracilipes
GTATGGGGGTGGGGGCAGGTTCATGGGGCGGGTACAGGGGATGGCATATCCGCCCCATACCCGCCCCGTTGCCATCCCTAGTGAGAAGGATTGACTTCAGAACAACAACGTAAAATATGTGTTTTCATAACTAAGTTACATTTTTCTTATTTAAAAAAACAAAACAAAATAGAAGCCCAATAGAAAACCGTAAAAAAGAGAACCAACACTTCCAACTTTTTCGCTGGTTCTGTAATAGGTCATAAGACAAACATATCATACTCGGTAACTCCATAATGTTTCTACTTGAATTTCTTCCTTAATACATAAAGCAAAATATTTCTCTCGTAAAGACCCTCAATTAGTCTTTTAAAGTTTGGAGATCCTAAACCCTAAGCCAACTTAGGATAGTTGTGAATGGAGGAAAAGACTTTTCAAATTGAATATTGAAAAAGGATAAAACAAAAATAGTAATCTATAAAAATTTGTAATATGATAATAGGAGAACAAGCTCTTTAATTTCCGTGTATTTGGAGCAATTTCGTCAACCTTATTATAATATCATTATCATAATTTTTATTTGCTATTTTTTAAAATTATTGAATTGTAAAGATTCTTTGAGTTTAGGTTTTTAAAATTTTAGAAAATTGAAAAACATATTAAATTCTCTTAATTATGAATTCACTTTATTTTCTTTCAATTAATCGAAATATTGACCAAGGTTCCTATCAACTCGAAATATTATTAATGAAGGGAAATATTATGGACTGCTCTTATTGATTAATAAGAGTACAAAGCTTGAAAGTATTAAAGTATCACTAACCATACACAGAAGAGTTAATTATAAGATTATTATTTTAGTGATCTTCAGGTTATATTGTCTAACATACCTTTACGCTCTGATTTGAAATTCGGATTGGACCAGTCGATTCGAACAATGACTGGTTGGTTATTCGGTCCGGGTGACCTTTAAAAATCAGTCTTTAATTAAACCAGTCCAAACCGGTAAGAATCGGTCAATTGACCAGTTAAACCGGGACTGGTCGAACCGGTTAGCTACTGATTCAATGAATTTTTTTTATTATTTTTTTCTTTCATATGTTTTTTAATTCTTTCAAAAGTAAAACTCACTTTTTCTCCAGAAATCTAAGAGAAGTATAGAAATTTATATTATTTTGTATATTTTCTATTTTTTAATATTACTAATCTGATATATAATTATTGCATAATTATGACGTCACACCGATTCGACCGGTGGTCAAACCGGTCGAACTGGTCAAATCAATGATTAATAAAGCCTCCAGTTCAACGTCCGGTCCGGATTTCAAAACCTTATTTTACGTATACTTATAATAAACCATTTTTTAAATATCATTTTTCAAAAACATAAACCGCACTTTATATAAAAATGCACTGACTATAGCAATCCTCGAACTAATGGTACGAGACTGGAAAGTCAAAACCGTAGTTCTGAATGATCATCGTCAAATGACTATAATATTTTCTAGAGCTTTCAAAAGCAAATAATATGCTGTAAGCTGAGGGAAATGACCTTCTGTCTGCAAGATCCTAATGTTAGCACCACCACCAATCTTTGTTTCCATGTAGTGGGGCACAAATAGTGGAACTACAGGATCTTTTCTTGACTGAATTATGGAACAGGGTACTTTAACATGTGGTAGAATATGCCTCATGTCACTTAGGTACACAGTTTTAGCGACGCTGATAGCTGTCTTAGGATTCATTCTTCCTAATGTGCTTTCGAACTCTGCAATTGCTTCTGTGTTGTTGACACTAATGGCTGTTGGAGCATAACTCTGAATCCAACCTGAGAAATTCTGTTCCATACTCTTGAGCAGTGCTTCTACTTGTGCTCTATTAAAGCCTCCATCATATCCTTCTGAGTTCAGGTACCTGAAACAACATTGAAGTACGTTAAAAGGATCGATGGGCGGAATTTGCAACAGATGAGAATGAACTGATACTTTTCTGTAGATTACTGGAAAATCACTGAAAGAAAAAGCTGCAAATATTTAAGGTACAAAAGCTTAAGATATGCATATTTGCTTGGAGTAGTAACCACTGTTCAGAGAGAGTTGATAAACCCTACCTTGGTGAGCCACCAAGTAAAACAAGGTGCTGAAAGAGCTCTGGTCTCTTTATTGAAGCTAAGCATCCGATCATGGCTGACATTGAATGACCAATATAGATAGTGTTCTTCAAGTTTAGCTCATCCAACAGGTCAATCAAGTCCGTTGAGTACCCAGAAAAACTAGAGTACTTGTGTGGATCGTAAAGAATGGGATTGACGTTTGGTGCAAAAACCAAGTCAAAAACGACCACCTTGAAGTAGAAAGCAAGGCAGGGCAGGAGGTAGTGCCAAACACTCTGGTCTGTGCCGTACCCATGAGACAGAACAAGGGCTTGAGTTCCATTTCCATATATTTTAGCATTTAGAGCTTCTGCAATACCTCCTCCTCCGACATGGTCATATAACAGATTCATATTTCTGGTCGAAGAACTGGAACAAACTACAAAGGACGATATCGTAAGTTGTGAATGATAAGTTCACAAATATGAATGTACCGAGCTTCAATGTGTTGGGTATATATAGATACTTTTTATTTCATAGGACTTAATACTTCTGCCAAATTCTTGCACCAAGATTTAAGTAAAATGAAAGGGTTCTCTCAAAAAAAAAAAAAGTAAAATGAAAGGGTCTTTAAGCGGAAATATAACTTACAATAGTTAAATTATGGAAGCTTCAAAGGAATCTAAGAAAAATTTTCAGATTCAATTATTTCCTTGCTAGTGTAATAAATATTAAGCTTGCTCATAAGAGCCTTAAACAATAAATATGCTGGAATTAGCGAATATTTACACCAAAATAGATTAAACCCATCTATTATAAGATTTAAAGTTTCCGTACTTAACTACTCCCCCAGTTTAATCTTTAAAATACCATATGGATCCAAGCCGGCATAGACAATTGGTCAATCAAACATATAAAATTTTCAGTCCTTAACTACTCCCCCAGTTTAATCTTTAAAATACCATATGGATCCAGGCCGGCTTTGTCGATTGTCAATCAAACAAAATGCTGTATTAAGCAACGTAATCAAATAAATAGCAAAAAGGTTTGTTTTCATATGTTTACCTTTCGTATTCATTCTAACTAAGTATTGTGTTAAGACTTTTATTCATACATAATGTCTTATACTCAAACAAAGAAAGAAAATTAATCAAGAAATTATTATAAATTAAGAAAATATGTAACTAATATTCTGAAATATTCTCTAAAATATCGACAACAATGATAAAACAAACTATAATGCTGAATAATCCAATTAGAGTTAGATACTTGACAATTAAACAAGACAAATTCTTAGAAAAGTAAAACAGATTAAGTTACAAGGATCCTTCCTATTTGCAGGCCTTTTATTATAACTTAGCCTTGGATATTCATTCACTAATTTTTAATTTGATATATTTGATTCGATTCTTTAGAAATATATAGAATCATTTCAACTTCGAGGCTCATTAATTTATGTAATAATTAACAAGTGGCAAGTAATTAATTTAGGTTATTATTAAGGATGGATCTATAATATGCTTTAATCAAAACCAACTATAACGTAATAAACAATGCAAGAAGGTTTATAAACAATACGGCCACAAATATTTTGATTTGAAGATAATGGAAATGCCTCTGTTCATAGAAAAAAAAACTGGAAATGCCTATGTTCATAGAAAAAAACTTGATACTATCTATTAGAAAATTATATGTGTCAAAATAAAAAATTTCATTTGTCGAATTTGGTTATCTAAAAAGTAATTTAGATTTTTCATATTCTTCTGATATCATGAGTGGACATAATGGATTGTTCAAGAATGTTAAACTCCAGCATATTATTGTTTGAGGAGTTTTATAGGCAATAGATGCCTTTTCTTGTTTAAACAAATGTAATGATGTAATGTAACTTGCATATCTCTTATTAGACATTGTTTCTTAACCAAAAGTTTTCATTACTTTAAGATTGATTGGGTCTAAAAGGTTTTACTGTGGTTGAGCTCTGAAGTAGACATATGCATGTTCTAATGCAAGTTGTCTCCTTTATAAAAATAAGTCTAGCCAACAAATTTGCCAACTCAAGGTTTTATATTGGTTGTTAAGGGAGCGTTTTGAATTAAATGCTCTAAGTTTCAATTGAAGCATGCAATTCAACCTAATAGGAAAGCACAAAAGCTAATTTTATAGCAATTGCATTTATTTCCAAATAGCAGACAAATTTTATATCATAGTTTGTTTCTACATCATTACTTCATATCTATTTGGGGTTTAGTCAATGGTGATTTTGTGGTCAATCATTAATTAATATTAACTTATATGGTAGGTGTTATAAAGGCTTCGCAAAAAACTCCAAGTTCACATACAAAATTATCCAAAGTCTAAGTACAATAATTGAACTTTCACAATTCAACTCAACCTTACCAAATCCCTTGTGTTTAAGGTGGTTACTATAAAGGTTAAAGTAAACTTGAATTTTACTAAGCCAACACAATAAAACAAATAGCAAAAAGAAGAGAAAGATGTATAAAGCTTTACAATAAAATTGTCAACCTTTATATTACTCTCAATTAATAGAAAGGATACAAAGCTCTAACGCTCTCTAATTGAATGTAACTTTTTCTCAAATGAGCTATTTATAAGCTTTTGGATACTTATTGGGAAAGAATACAAGAAAGTGGGAATAAGGATACTAAATCACTAACTTAGATGGTGGTTGACATCCCCAACCACTTTAGGCACTACTTTAGTAGGTAGTTTACATAATTTGCCACTATCCCACTTCTAAGTAAAAGGTACATGTGATAAATTAAAACAAGACACCTCATCCATGTTCTTTGTCATTTCCTCCTACTTCATTAATGATTCATCACACTAAATTTTCCATATTAACCATGATCTTCATCCAAAGGTGAAGGTTATCTGTGTTTCTAGCCAATTTGCACATGGTCTAACCAATGCACACTTATGGTTTGTTTTGTTTGTCCATGGTACATCATTTAAGAATAATTTCATCATTAGTCCCACCAAAGATTTCTAAGCCAATTAATGCCCCACGGTCCATCAAAGCTAGGTGAAGCTTGAACCATGCTTGATTTTACTTGGTTAAGTTACCTTGGTTCCTTTGGCATGTCGTCCTTATGCTTAACCCATGCTAAACTTTGGCTAAGGCTCACTAGTGGCTAGCAAAAAGAGCCCTATAATGTTAAAGGGATAACAAAACACCCCTACTAGATGAACTCGACACCCTCGTTAGAAAAATTGAAGGTAGTCGTTTACCTAGTCTTTGAATTGCGACCAAGGTAGTGTCATTCTCCCAAGTAGCCTCTGAGACATGTTTATTTTTCCACTAAATCAAGAACTGTATCCTATGATTTTTCTTGTGTTGCCCCAATATTAAATGATTCAAAATCTTCTTAATTTGATTGTTGAACTATTTCCTTAAAACCAGTGGAGTTCTCTTTACTTGACTCCCTTTTAGATATGTTGGATCCTCAGATATGGTTTACTCGGGTAACTTGAGACGATAAGCTACATTTCCTACCTTTTCAAGGATATAAAATAATCCATCATAATTTGGCACTAACCCTCAGTTCCTTACTTACTACTAATTTTCTTTCAAATTTGTGGTGTAAGTTTTAGAAGCACCATATGCCCAATATCAAAGTCAAGTGGTTTATGTGAATTGGATTCATTGTAATTGATTTCTACATTTTCATAAAACAGTAATAGACTGAGAGGGTGAACCGATGAAAAATAATTAAATTGGGCTAATAAGAGTTAGGTAATTTAATAAGATCGAGAAATCAATCACATTGGTAATTATGTAACGGGAGATCTCATATAGGTTTCGGTAGTCTAATGGAAAACTTCAAATCTAATTAGGGTTTAAATAAATTGTGAATTGAGAAATTGCAATTTTCCATAATCTTATTAGGGTTTATAATTTAGGGCTTTTGGTTATAACTTGAGAAAGAGTAACCAACCCTAGGATAGTCTAGGACTAATAATTTGACATTTCATAATTAATTAGGTTAGCGTCAAAGATAGGTAAAAATTTTCCCGTTCTCTCAATTGGTAGTTGCTTAGGTTGATTCTTGGTGTGTGCATTGCAATTTGTTGATTTGTTAATATTTCATGATTTATTCTTAAGTTGAATTGGTTGACTGAATTGATTGATTGAATAACGTTATTGTTTTAGTTTAGTTACAGTTGAAATAATCCGACATTTCATAATTAATTAGGTTAGTGTTAAAGATAGGTAAAAATTTCCCCTTTCTCTTAATTAGTAGTTCCTTAGGTTGATTCTTGGTGTGTGCATTGCAATTTGTTGATTTATTAATATTTCATAATTTATTCTTAAATTGAATTGGTTGATTGAATTGATTAATTAAATAACATTATTGTTTTAGTTTAGTTATAGTTGAATTTCTGCAATTTGTTTCAGCCATAGAGTTTATAATAAGATTAACCCTCCTTATGGGATCTACCCCTTAGATACTACGCGAATAACCTATACGCTTGCGGAATATCGAGGTTAAAATATTCAAACTACACATATTGAAAAACTATGATCAATTATCTTATGATCTATAAAATATAAGATCATACTCTAGATCCTCCTCCAAGTGATGCCTTATTTATTAAAGTATCTTCATCATCATAAGTACCAAATCGTATCTAAGTCCCTTTATAAATCTCTCGTGAAGAAATTACTGAGAAATCAACCAAGATCGTGTCATAAATATAATGAAATAATTTTTTTCAAAATTTTAGTGATCACTTTAATAAAATAACTTGAAATAGTAATCAAGAAATAAAAGTGTTAATGATAAATATGATTTTATTTCCATATAAAACTTTTTCTTCTTTAATGAAAGAGTTAACCATAAAGGTGTTCAATTTACTAACCTCTAACTGCATAAATAGAGCAAAGAAAGAGAACTGCAACTTCTAGAGATGGTTAGATAGGAAGTGTTAGCTACTTTGACGTCCACCATTTTTAAGAGAAAAACTAAGATTTACAAGTCTAATTAGAATTAAACTCTAGATAATAATTAAAACAAACCCAATAATTATTGTATAAACTCTAATAATAATAATTAAACTCTAAATAATAATTTTTATGATGTGGACCAATTTGTGATTAAAACTGACATAATCCATCAATAAGTTTGAAAAAAGCCCAAGAAATTTAAAACAGATATCAAGAGAACTGAATCATTGATTATAAGGAAACAAGAACCAAATTTGTAAAGTAATTGAATGATAGAAAGATCCTTTGATAGGTTTGAAACTCAATAGAGAACAAGTAAAAGAAGCACTCATGACTATTAATAAACAAAGATATGAAAAACTAACTAAAACTAAAAATAAATTTTACTTAAATACTTAAAGAAAATTTAAGGTTTTAAGTAGGTATGACCTATGACTTGGCCATATGCCAAGTTGTGTTAGTTATATAAATACTAATTCCATTAGACATGGTTTGGAACAGATTTGTGCTTGAGACCGTGAATCCTTTTATAACTTTTATGAATGATATAGGATACATTCGTATTAAAGATCATAGATCATTTTGTGATTGTGAATATGGAAGTAGGCTTTAGCATACCTAAACTAGAGATTGTTTCCCTAAATGTAATTTTTCAAAAATATAAGATAGTACATAGTTGTATTGGAAGCCAAATCCATGTACATGGTCATGTTAGAGATCACATTCACATCTAAGCCTTCTTTAACCTTAGAATAAACCAAGTTAACTAATAGTTGGTCTTCTTATAGGTTCAATGAATGTCCCATATTGGTTCTTGATGTGTTATTTAAAGCTTGGTAAGTATGTATGTCTTAAATCAACTTATTCAAAGTCCTCTCAACTTAATAACTACTAACTCTCATAACTAGTCCACTATGCATAATCAATGGAACTCTTGAAGTTTAGTTAGTTGTTCTTGCATAATTTCCTCTCTCTTCGAAAGGATTCAGACTTGAATCATTACCTACATTAAAAAAAAGATAAAGATCACGTACATTAAAATTAGCACTAATGATAAAATTACTTGAAATTTCTATTTTGTAGAAATTATCATTGATCCTTTCAATGGCTTAAAATAAACCATCCTCTCTTATTTGTAATTTTAATCCCCTTTGAACTAAGATTCGTTCGTTCCCCTTATGCATCCAAACTCAATAATCAGGATTAAAGATAACTCATTTTCTACCTTTGTTATCTTTGGCTACATAATGCTCTCTTCATTTTTTTTACTGTATTGCTTTACACATTCATGGATTTACCTTGCTATATCAGCCTTCTTCACTCCATACAAAATAAATACTTAATTAATAGATAAAGATAATAAATCCTAAGGAGTTGGTGGATTAAAATTATAAATAACTTAATGGTGCATAAAAACTAAATGAATGCACACTCCTACCATATACAAACCCAACAAACTGTAAGCAATCTTCTCAATTCTTTAAGTTCCTTTAAATGATAGCACGAGGAAACATAGTCAAATTTGTATCTACTACTTTAGTTTTGCCATCAGTTTCAGGATGAGTAACAATGAACAATAGTATTTGATCTTGAATTTTTCAATAAAACTCCTAAAAAAGAAATAAAAATTTTAGTATCTTAGTCACTCAATATACTCCTAAGAATATAGTCGTAACACTTCCTTAAAGAATAAATCAACAACATTGGTCACTTCATCAGTTTGATCACAATGAATAAAATTTGTCATCTTAGAGAACCTATCAACTGCCACAAATATAGAATCCTTACTCTTCTTCTACCTAGGTAAATTTGTCATAGAATTCCTAGAAATATCTACTCATGGTTTGCTAAGTATAGGCAAAGGTGTGTATAAAACATATTGTAAAATTATAAATTAGCAGTCCTACAAATGATGCACTTACCACACTAATTCTAGATTATGTCTCATTTTAGGCTAATAAAAATGCTCACTTAATGTATCTAAGGTCTCTATAACAATAACATGACCAATTAAACCTCCACCATATACCTTATATATAAATAACTTACACATAAAACACCACAACTAATATCTCTATTATGAGAGGGTTTTAAATCAATTTTACCCTTGTCCTTATTATAGACATCCTTTTCGCACTTAGGTGGTTCTATTATTACTTTAGAAATACCCCTATATTTCTTTCTTTTTCAGTCAAGCATCTAAAATTTACTAGTACTAGTGGGGTACTTTAATAACTCTTTGTGTTTGGCTTACGTCTTTATATTTATTATCATATGCACTATCTCTTCCAACTCCACATAGTTTTTTAGCCCTATTATATTTACTATATCTCTATCTAACCCATTCAAGAACAAAGTTATGGTCACCTTTCTATCCTCCTCTATACTAGCTTGGATCATAACGACTTCAATCTCTTGATGGAAATCTTCTATATTATTTCATTCTTAGGCAAGACTTTGCAACCTCTAATACAGATACTTTTAATAATCACTTTTTCACAATTATCTTTTGCATGAAAGCATCCAATTTATGCTAAGTCTCTATAGGTCATTCGTGATTTTTTTCCCTTCTATTATAAACTATCTTATCCCATTAAATGATGGCATAATCAATGAACTCCATAACCATAAACTTTACTTTCTTCTCCTTGAAGTAGTTATGACCTCCAAAGCTTAATTTTATCTTTATTTCCCACTCCAAATAAGTTTTAGGATCATTCCTACCCTTAAAGGAAGGTATGATCTCTCAATGATATCAAGATTCTCATCCACTCTTTATTGAACTTTAGGCTCTCTCCTTTCCTCTAAATCATGCCTATCTCTTCTTTAAGGTCTAAACTTATCCCCTTTCAATATAAAATACAAGATCAAAGTTATCAATACTTAATTTATTTTTCTCCTTATCAACCTCTATTAGAGTTATTGGACAATGCTCATTATGCCTCCTCTTATTATAGCTTATACATTGAAAATAAAAAAAATAGCTCCAAATGGTACTCATGTTTCATGCACCTTTATTAACTTCTGGATAAATTAGGTTAGGCTATTTGAGAAATTAACAAACTATAAAATGATTAATACACAAAGCTCAGTAACATTCATTTAATAATGTGTTGTACAAATGTCTAGGCAAACTTCGTGACCCTATCTCCATCTAGGTATGAAATACAGTAAAGTTTTCCACGAATTTTAATCATGTGTCAATATGTCTTCTCTAAAAATACAACACCACCCTCAATGAGAGTCTGTAATAATACATCAAAGCTCAATGCCTTACTGATGTGCCAAGGTGGAAACTTGGAAGTTATGATCTTACTGGTAATAAGTTGAATTAGCAATTTAACTTCTACTTTCCATTTAATTTTCCAACTGCTTCTGCTAGAAGTTATTGTGCATCTTTTCTCCTTTTATACAAGTTAACAATTAGCATTTAGTAAAGCATTATATCAACCTAACTAGTAATTAAAGTTAAAGTGTTGCTTACATTTAATGTCTTACACAACAAAATGGCTTCTTAAGCTATATCTCATACAATGATATAAGATAAGCAAAATTAGGTAAAGAAACCTTAGTAACATGGAAACATAGCCAATCAATACAAACTTCTTAGGATCTTATTACTATGCAACCCTTTTTCTTATGGTTGCACTAGAATTGAATAGTTATAATTACTTTATTTCTAATGAATGGTGAGTACTAACTAAGAAGCTTAGAACTTAGGTAATAGCTCTGAGAATAGATGAAATGAAAGAATACATTCAAAATAATTTATTTTTAATAATTAATTGATCTTATAAAAAAATCTATTCTAGAGTATTAAAAGGTTATGAGTTATTTCTAGTGATAATAGAAATGAGATTTGACTTTTCAGGATATAAGAAAATAAACTAGAAAAATGCATAAGAATACTCTCAAATCTTTGTGAAATTATCGATCTTGAAAAACCTTTGGGCATTGATTCCATTTAGGAATGTATAATCCCAATAATAAACAGTTGTACTTATATCCCAAAATTTTCAACGACTTCCAATAGAAACTATCAATCAAGACTTTGACAATAAACAGGATATGGACAGTTAATAATACATTGATAAATAGAAATTTAAACTTAAAGAGAATACTTAATTCTTAATGTTTGAGAATTAATATATTAGTAACAAGGATAGAACAAACATTTGATTAGAGCTAATATACTAAAGACTTAAGAGGGAGGGGGAGATTAGAATATGAGCAAGAGAAATTACATATTTTATTTCGTCAACTAATTATGAATACGAATGAAACCATAATCATCTATTTATAAGAAAGATGGGATAATGGTAGGTGGGTTTAGTTTTCATAGTGGTGCCATTATTTACAAGATTACAGCAAACGACATCTTTGATTACATCACCATGACAAATGAAATCATTACTTACGTTATACAAATTAAAACATACTTAAACTTAAACATTAAACTAATTAAAACATACCTAAATTTAAGCATATTTGATTATAAAATAATAATAATAATTTTTATGTCGAATTGTCTTTTAGTGCTTACGAATATGTTCTTGTTTTGGATACATCTAAGCATCTTGATCGATGTCAAAGGTATCGTGTGCTCTATCATCGTATTCAAACATTTCATACGTCTTCATCTTCTTCTTCACTAGTGTCAAGAATTAATTAAAAGAGTGTTTGAGCTCATTAGATTGTCTACTTTTACGGGACTAAAATGCACATTTGTGTCTTGATAATCTTAGAATATAGAAGATTGAAAATCGGGAACTTAACGAGTTAAGAGATGACACTAAAGTTTTTATAGTAATCCATCCATATTGTATTGTCCGAATCTAATGTAGCAACATAATCAAACGGGTAATACTACCAAACATCATGAATAACAAGGAGTTTTGAATGGTATTATTACTTTCGAACGCTAAGGATTGCAACTCTGATAAACCTAAATATTTTCTTGAATGAGGAGTGCAAGGTCACGGGAAAATTCTTACAAGGATGAATTTAGGGTGAATTTAGAGGGTATGATTAAGAAGATTAGAGTGAATAGGAAAATGAGAAAGTTTCACCACATGAAAATTTTTTGGGTAAGAATTGGATGATGGACAAAGAGGGTCTTCAATTTTGTGTCTGAGTAGCATGTTTTGTATGCTTCCAACAAGTAACTTTCTACAATGTTCCTTTTATGAATTAAACTAAGAAAGGAACTAAAAGAAAAGAATATTATAAAATATTGACAAGATGCAAGTGAAATACTAGAGGAAGCATAATGCTTGGTTACAAAGTTCGTGGGGTAAAGCATGTCAAGTAGATGTGCATAAGAGTAATAAGACTGAATACTTGTTGGTTGAATAGGTCATATGGTTGGATGAGTAGACTTTTGTAATTGAAAACTTTGGACCTGAGTCTAGAGCGTGGGGGAATTGCTTTGTAACACCACAGGAGCATCTAGCGCCATGCCTTTCTCAAAAATCATATATTAGAATAGTCTTGCTAAGTATTTCTAAGATAAGTTGAGTTAAAGATGTCTCAAAAGTTCGGATACTATACTTGCATGGAGGTTGTTGTATCATTTCACATGCTTGACATCAGAGGTATCCTTACTGAACTAGTCAACTGATCTCAATAATTGCACGAGGGATAATCTTCCAATAGAATTATAGAATCTTTGGAAAGGATGATATGTCCATTTTAATAATAAAAAAATTATATCATATTAGATTAAGCCCAGTTGGGAAGTTGAGAAACTATGGAATGATTAATACGCAATGCACAGTAACATTGTCTTAGTAATGTGTGATACAAATGGTTGGGCAAACTCACCGACCCTATCACCGTCTAAATTAGATATTAGCTGTGAAATCCAACAAAGTATTCCAGCAAAGCAGAAGGAAGGCACGAAGGGTAACCCAACAATTGAAGATCAAATTTTTAGTCATGTGTGAACAGGTATTCTCGTTAAACACAACTAAGACCACCCTCATTGAGAGCCTGTAATAGTACATCAGAAGTCGATGCCCTGCTGATGTGCCAAGTTGGAAACTTGAAGTCATGAAGATCTAAGTGGCAATAAGATGAACTAACAATTCAAAGTCTACTGTCCATCCAAGGTTCCAACAGCCTCTGCCAGAAGTTTCTGTGCATCTTCTCTCCTCCTAGATAAGTTTAGAAATCAGCATTTAGTAAAGCGTTCCATCAACCTAAACAGCAATTGACACTAAAGTATCGCTTGGCTTTGATGTACTATGCAACAAAACAGCTTCTTAAGGTACAGCTCTTACAATGATAACGAGAAAAAACAAAATTAGATCAAGAAACCACAGTAACATGCGAACAACCAATCAATACAACATTATCAGGATCTAATCACTGCTCAATCCTTTTTCTCATGGTTGCACTAGAATTGAATAGCTATAATTGCTTTATTTCTAATGATTTACACACCGTGAAGGTAGTCTATTTTGGACCATGATGACTGATTGACTATGCATTACACGCTAAAGAGACAACGAGGAAACTCAATACAGCTGCTTCATAAATCTGATATGATGGATCAAGACCCTAAGATTGAGGAAAATAATTGATCCAAACATTTCTATCAAACTGTTTCAAATCTACTTATGATCAATACATATGAATGAACACAAACACTATAAGCTCTTTCAAAATATATCTATTATCATCGGAAACATATTACTCCCAGGAACAATAGCAATATCATGTTAATCAAAATCAAATGTGACTTCATTTACCAACCATGTTGAAAGTATGAAGAAACTAAGCTTCATCGTGAAATACATACGAATAAACACAAATACTATTAAGCTCTGTCAAAATATATCTATTATCATCAGAAACATATTACTCTCAGGAACAACAGCAATATCATGTTTTAAGACTTCTTATAAAAATCAAATGTGACTTCATTTACCAACCATGCTGAAAGTAAGAAGAAACTAAGCTTCATCATGACATAGATATGAACCTGTATCTAGGAACTTTGTGAAGGCCTTAGTAATCAACTTTCAAAATAAGCATCAAATGTTCATAGATATTCAGAAGCGAGTAAGTAGTAACAGTTGTACAATGATTATGTAAATGCCAGCCTAACAAACAAGCCAAGCTGCACGAGCTTTTTCCCTTGAGATTTAGTGAAGTTATATGAGATAAACTAAGAACCTGGCGACATTACAGTATTACAGTGAATAAACAACTATGTTGCAACCAGAAAAATGTTTGACAGTCATGCAGAGCATATTTCAACCCTACAAGATGTATAAGCAATCATGAAGTAACTATGCTAAAGAACTAAATGACTTCATTCGAGAAAAAGGTGTTAAACAAGCAATTTTCCTTTGCAAGCTGCTGTAACATTTCAATAGGACTTCAAAATAAACACCTTTTAATATCTTCCACTGCTTGTTTGCGACGTTGTATCTGAAGTTCCAGGATGTGAATTAATGTTGCTCTAGCCTGTTGGCAAAATGCTACAACAAAATGAATCACAACTTCAAACAGAGATCTGAAAAAGAGGATGTTAGGGAACTCAAAAAGTCATTTACTTGATGGGGGCGTAATGAGTTAAGAAGGTGATGCAAGTTCTTGAAAATGATCGATATATCTTCTACTCTCCTAGCATACTGCGAAGGCCTATCAATAAGAACATCAGCGAGCTCCAAAATGTGCAGCTGCAAATCTCTGTTAAGTGACCTCAATGCTTTCTTAAAATCTATAAAAGACAACAATCGTAATCAGCAGTAGATTCATATACCAACCCCATTTCAGCCCAATAACACCTCCAACAAGGCAATTATTTTTTGGAGAAAAAAGGTGCATAGGTCCCAAATCAAAGCAATCATTCTACACACTGGACAGTCGTAAAAACCCAGAGCAAACATAAACATACCAACGTTAGGCCCTTTTGGGTAAAGTTGGGGCACTCCTTGCTCCTCCAGGCGCGGAAGCACATCATCAGTCTATAAAACAACAACAGATAAGCAAGACCTACAAGCACCTAGCTACAAATTGCATACGACAAAAACGGATGTTACAGTGTAATTGCCACCGAAACAGATATAGGTCCCTTCAATCGGAGGCGGAGGCTCCGGTGCCGACTTAGGGTTTTGAAGGTAATCTTTGTATAGTCTATAATACGGTGGCGGTGGTGGATATGCAGCTGTGGCCATCAAGAATTTACAAAGGAAAATGTTAGGTTCAGTGGAATAAAACCCTAATTTCCGTTTTATTGCCGAGAAATTAATACAACTTTAAAATATTCGCTTTCAATCAGTAAAGACTAGAAAACAACAGAAGGAGCGAGTGCATCTCTTAGTTTTGTGCGATTTTCTCAACACCCAAACGTTGAAAAGAAAATTAACAAGAGGTTTGGTTTAGATTAGAGGAACAAGGGATGATAGTGATTGCAGTGGCGTCAATCTTAAGCCTATCTAAACCGTCCATGTCGGTCCCATCAATGGGGGACAAAAGCGTAAATATAGGGATGCAAGTGGTCAAAAACGGTAAAGGCCGTTAGGACAGTTGAACCGTGCAAATAAAACAAAGGGATGAATAAAGAGAGTTGCTGATGGGTTGGAAGGAAAACCTCCGCGGCTTTCATTTCTCTTTCAGAAACGTCGATGGTTGGTCTTGGCTCTGAATTTGAAGAGGAAATTCAAGTAATTGGGCGGTAATGCATATCAGAGATAGACAGATTTTATTTATGTTTTTTAAGAGGGAAGGATTTCCCTAATGAGTTGATGATATGGATTTTTCTGATCTGGTCGTGTATTGTGTTATATAGCTCGTTGGTTTGTAAAATTTTTCATGAGAATATCAAATGGAGATCATACTATTTGATATCCTTCTTTCCACGTTGTCCTAGGATATTGCAACAAGTTAGCAATTTTCTTCACGATTGTTCAAGGAATTTCCTGCCATTGTTGATCTGGATCTCACCGTTTTCTTCCATCTTTTTGGTTGGGAACATATTCGAAGAAATCAAGCGTGTATCTAAACTTTCTTGATCCTAGTGTTTTTTTCATTACCCTAGGATATGTGACTGGTCCCTGTTTTCAAAATGACATCATATTGATCTGGAGTTACTCTAGTGGTGCATTTCAAAGTTTTGCCTTTCTATCTTTTAGGTGTTGACTGTATCGGAGCAGACTCGCAGCGAACATTTTTATGGATCCTCCTTTAATAGATGTGGAACTTATACCAGAAAATGAGAAGATCCAAGATGAGAAAGAGGAAGGCCCAGCATTCCATTGTGATCTGTATGATACAGAAGTAGTTCACAAGATAGCTCAAGCGCTCCTTCCTGGATTAGCTACAGCTTGTGTTGACAACACAACAGGTGGAATATTTAAGTCCCCTGGTTCAGTGGCGGTTGATATTAGAAAAGAAATGATTGAGTATCTCAGACAGAGAAGTGAAAGTTTTGTTGCTGAATCTGTTATTTTAGAAGGCAGTCCAGAGGCGGAAGTCTCTGACCATCCTTTTGATATCATTTCTGACTTTGTGGATGACTTTGCAATTTCAAAGAGGAATTTTTTTAGCCGAGTTTCTGGATGGCTGCTAAGTGAAAAAAGAGATGATAGGGTAGATGATTTTGTTCAAGAGATGGAAATAATTGGGTTTTGGTTGCTGGAAAGGAGGGAAGCACTTGCACAGACATTGCTTAAGAATGTTGACTTTAAGAACACATTCCATTGTGACGAGAAATTCAAAACCTCTGAGGAACTCGTTGAGCATATGGTCAACTGTGGCTTTGGGCCTCTGAACTGCACAAATGAGGGGTGTACAGCTACGTTTTCTGCAAGACATTTGGAGAACCATGATTCAGTGTGTCCATTCAAAATTATCCCGTGTGAACAGAAATGCCCAGATATCCTCATGAGACGTGAAATGGACAGGCATTGCATTACTGTCTGTCCAATGAAGCTCGTGAACTGTCCGTTCTATGCAGTGGGTTGTCAATCCACCGTACCCAAGTGTATGATCCAACAACATAATTCAGATGATCTACATTCGCATGTGTTGTGTATTCTCAAAAGTAATTATTACAAAGAAGCACCAGTGGAGGCTCTCAAACAACGTGCCAACCAAATTGTGCAAGTAAGGTATCCTTTAACATGCATGTAACTTATTGATATAACTGAATCACCTTGATTCTTGTTTTTCATTCCTCAAAAACTCTGGAGCAACGGTTCTGGATAGCCTCTTTTCCTAATATTTTGTTAAGGAGTTGGTCTCTGGCATCTGTTCTGCGGCTTATATTATCCTTCTAGGATTTAATATGAGGAAATATTGTAAGAGATTTGTAAACCTATGTTTCACTTCCTTCGTACAACCGTCAGTTTGATTTTCCATGTTTCTTGTGTATGTAGGTGAAAGTATATTATGATGTTTGAACAGTATTTTCAAATACATTTCATCCTGGATCGAGTAATTGTTATGTGCTACGTTACACTTTTTCTTTTTTCACTTTTCATGAAACCAATTTCCTGGTGTTCTCAGAACCTACTCCATGTTCTCCTACAGGTATCTTCTGTTGAGCTAGGAGATGCTAGAGACGTAAGATCCCTAAACCTCAAAATAAAAAATCTTGATGCAAAACTTGGACCCTTAGAAATCAAGGTAGCAGAGGTTATTAGTGAAGAATCTTTGGAGGCTGCGGACAACACAATTGGAGAACCAACCGAGGCTACAAATATCAAAAATGGAGAACCAACTGAAACAAAAAATAGCTCAAACAAAGAACCAACTGAGGCTGCAAACGACAAAAATGGAGAACCAACTGAGACTCCAAACATCAAAAAAGGAGAACCTACTGAGGCTACAAACAATAAGAACAGAGAGCTTATTGAAGCAGCTATTGAAAGTGGAGAACCTGCTGAGGTCGCAACCATCAACATTGGAAAATCTACTGAGGCTGCAAATACCAAAAATGGAGAACCAGAAAAGATTGGTGAGGCTGCAACTGGAATAAATAAAGAACCTATTAAGGCTGCAAATGGCAGAGATGGAGAACCTGCTGAGGATATAAAACAAAAAAATGAAGAAGAAAATGAGTATCCTATTAAGGCTGCAACCCAAAGAGGTAGAGAACAAAATAAGGATGCAAATGACAAAGCTGGAGAGCCAGTGGAGGGTGTAAATGGAGAGCCTACTGAAGTTGCAAATGATAAAAGTGGAGAATTCACTGAAACTGCACATGGAAAAGATGGAGAGTCTATGGAGAATGAAAATGACAGAAACGGGTAGCCTGCTGAGGATACAAAAAGCACAAATGGAGAGTCGACTAAGGCTATGGATATTAACAACAGCGAGGCTACTGAAGACGCTAACAACACAGATACAGAAGCCACTGAGCCTCAAAATAAAACTAAAGCAAACAAAATCAAAATTGATGAACAATGCGTGGGAGGTGCAGTAGCTAATGCATCAAAGGAAGCTCAAGGCGAAGTTTAGTCTTAATTTCCTAATACATGAACTGTGCCCTGTAACAACATTTCTTTTTTCAAAAAGGAAAAGCAAATCTGTCCAAAATTCTTCTCTTCTTTGTTGGAAACAAAAAATTTTAACTAACAATTTTGTTAAATTAATTGCAGTACAATATCCATTTTCCTTCTTTCTCTCAATAAACTTTTTAGCTACATCATTTGTACAAAATCATTCTCTGTCCATCGCTTTCTACCTAATATGATAAATTTTAATTGAGAAACGATGAAACCATTTAAAATAAAATTTTGACGTGAGGAAAAATATACTACATATATAAGTTTGTTGATACAAATATGATACCAAACTTGAATATAGAATTCTAATTCACAATCATACGCAGTTTTAAAAAAAGGTTTTTTTTTCTGACCATGTTATTTTTTGATCAATTAAATTAAATGTGACAGTGAATTACCTCACATTGACTAAGCCAAGAGTCTAATAAAATTTATAACGTTTAGTTAATTCTTTTCTTTAAGGTGATTATCTTATCATATTATCAAAATCACTCTTAAGTCAATATCAAGTTAAACCTAGTTTTATCATAATATAATAATTTGATATTAAATATTTTACATATGTGCAACATGTAAGACATCTTTTATATCAAAATGGATTTCAATCAAGTTCTAGGACTAGATGGTTGCAATGCAACTTTTTCTTTCAAAAGACCTAGAGTGAGGTTGAAGACATAGTATAGAAGCTGTTATAGAATTCTTCTTTAGTATAAGAATGCTAAGAGATGTAGTTTACAGAACTATCTCAAAGATGCTTGCTAAAAGATTGGAAGGAGCTATAAAGAAGGTGGTAAATCCAAGCCCAAGTGCATTTTTTAAAGGAAAGAACATTGCTGACAATATGTTACTTATTTAAGATCTACTTCAGAATTACCATTTGAAGCATCCTATCAAAAGTTGTATCATAAAGATTGATTTTCATAAGGCTTTTGACTAACTAGAGTGGGAGTTTGAGTATTTGAGTTTCCTAAAATTTCATAGAATGGATGTAACAACGTATCACCGTGACTTTTGGCATAATGGTTAATAGTGAACCCATTAGCATCTTCAATGGAGTCAAAGAACTAAGGTAAAAAGAACTTCTATCCTTTTACCTCTTAACTTTAAGCATGGATGCTTTAATCAAGTTGATTTCCCATAACATCAATCATAATGAAAAATTCAAATACCATAAAAATTTCAAGAAGATCAAGCTTTTCAACCTTATTTTTACTGATGACCTGCTACTCTTGAATGGTGCTGATGAAGACTTAACGATGGAAGTCCTGATAAGCTCTCAGCATACTTTCAAAAGGATGTGAGGATTGAGTATAAACTATTCCAAGAGAAAACTTTGTTTTTATGTAGGTTCAACTATTCCAAGAGAAAACTTTGTTTTTATGTAGGTTCAACTATTCCAATTTAGGAGTTATCAACAATCTCAAGCTCAACTATTCTAGTTTAGAATGCCCCTTTCAAATTCTTGGGAATTTCAATAACCACAAGAAGACCAACATATAATAATTGCTTGCTACTTTGATGCCATAAGCAAAAAATAGGAAGTTGGCCAAACAAGTTTTTTTTTTCCTTATGCTGGAAATTACAACTTGTCGGTTCTATGCTTAATAGTATGCACAATTATTAGAGCTCTCATGTTATACTTCCCGAAAACTTAGTTAATACAATTGAAAAGATAATAAGGAATTTCTTAAGGTCAAATGATGTAAAGAAGGGAAGAAAAGTCAAAAAGTAAATGGTTTAACATTTTTGATCCTAAGCAAAGAGGCTTGGGGCTTACTAAGATACATGACATCATAAAAATGCTCTTCAGTAAGAGAGTATGGAAGCTATTCAATGACAAGAAGTCCATATGGGTAAAATAGATGAACTTGCACCACTTAAAAGCAACTAATTTTTATTAGTTGTTTCAATTTCAATAATTTATTTTAATTCAAATAATTCTTTTGTACCTTATTCAAAGTTTTATTCAAGTTGTTAGGTATCTAATTAGTCTCCATGAGAACAATACCTTTCATACTATAAATTATGATTCGTATACTTATGGTATTGAAAGTTTTATATTATAAAACTTGTCAACACAGATGATGGAGAATTTTAAGAGCTAGAATACAAAGATTGATAAATTTAAAAGCCTGAAGGTATTCAATACCATATATTTGGTTTGCTCAACCAAACACATACGGGGAATTTGTTAATATCTTGAATCAAAATTAACTTACTTAGCCCAATGGTGAAAAAGACCAATTGTGTGAATATTTCAAGAAGAGAACTAGATTGTTTAAGGAATTCTTGAACATAGGAATTAGTTAAGCAGTTTAGGATTTGGGAAGTCTAGACAGTTAATACCTAATTGACAGATGCTTTAAAAATAATAATGTATGGAGGCAGATAGTCTAAACGTGGTCTAAATTGGAAGATGGTTGGAAGTTAAACGATTATAGGAAAATTTCTTAGAGGTCATTGGAGTTGGGATAATAGTATGTGGTACGCAATTAGCTGGAATGTGGTTTTGATGGAAAGTGGGTTGAAAGTTAAGTAGCTATAAGAAAACTAATTTAGGTAGTTGAAGTTGAGAGGATTATATAAATTCACCTACATCAGAATGCAAAGGGACACATATATACACAGATAATTAGACTACTCCAACAAAAACACCTTGTTATTATTTCAAGTTTTCTTTACATTTTATACTTATCCCTATAATTATCTTCAATTTTCTTTGTATCTTATATTTTTCTTTTTCTTAAATCAAATCATCTCTTTATTTCAATACTCTTTACCACTTTGGTATTTTAGAATTTTATTTTATAAGTTTTCTAAAGCTCATCTCTACCGTTGATAAGAAGTCTAGTATGAATTCTAGGAAAACTCCCTATCATACTTGAATTCCGAGTTAATTATTTAAATAACCAGCAGGCTCTTAAATTTTATTAAACTTAAGCAAATTATTATTTTTAGTAAAAAAATCAAACTTCTTAACATTATAGATTTTAATTTTTGGGTATGAATTTAAGGCCAAAAATTACAAAGAGAAGAAATATAATTCTTTACTAAAGTAAATTTGGGTTTTTAAAGTGGACCTTATATAATTTTATATTTATATCGTATTATTTGAATTTCATAAATAAGAAGTGGGTTCTCTTTCTACACTTATACCATCAATAGGCTAAACAAATTAAACATTTAATCAAACATATAAATTAAATAAGAAATAACAAAAAATAAGTTTTCATTTTCATTTTAGGTGTACACCTATAGGGAGCACTTCAATGTGAAGTATAAGGTCCAATTAATTAAAAATACCTCGGTTGGTCTACATTCTTAAGAATCAAATGACCAATTGAGTTTTTGATTTAGGAAAAATTTATATTTTAAGTTGTAACTTTATGAAAATTACCATAACCATCCCAAACTTCATTTTTTAGTACGATAATACTTAGAACTCCCCGTTTATATCAAATGCTACTCGAGGATAGCTCCTATTAGTGATCACTGTTAATTTAGTTAATATGACTTAATATATGGAAACTTAATTAATTTTTAGGGCATGTGAATTTAAGAAAATTAAAAAAAACATATTAGAAAAGACCCAACTCTTCTTTCCTCCGTAAGAATCTCATTTGTCAACTACTCTACCTTTGCAATTTGATTAGGAGTGCCCCTAAGCTTTACCATCCTAGTTGGTAAAGTTAGGATTAGTACCTATATCTTAAGTGACTTAAATCTTTCCACCTAACTTAACCTGAAGATATTTGATAGTCTTTCTACCTTTACTAATAATAATACCAACTTGACAATTCAAAATATTTATTTGTTTACTATTCCTACATATATTTGATCTATATGAAATAGGAATTGGTAAAGGAATTGAGTATATAAACATAGACAACTTGGAATCTACATTTAACAAAGCCATTGAAAATTTTGCTTTGCTTTAAAACATAACATAAGCACTTTATGAAAAAAGTTGCTAGTAATAGAAATTAATTAATAACTTAAAGAGGACAAATAAAATTGATAACAAATTATATTCATAAATATGCATCCACGTAGAGAACACAACAAAGAAAAGAAAAGAGATGAGAAGAATATTCCTGTAATAACCAACACTTAGATATTTAATGGTAAAAAAAATTGTTGGAAATGAAAAAAACTAACTAGTAACAATAAACACAAAGAGAAGAACACAAAATATTACAAAGAAAATTATAAAGACAAAAGAGCAAGAAATAATTAAGCAACATAAGGAAGAAAACACAAACATAAGATAATATATATACTGACAGAGAAAGGAGGGAGACAGTTAATTGAAGCTAAAAGTGAGTAAAGGACATTTATCGGTGGAATTAAAGCTAATGGCCTTATTCTCACATCTAGGGCACTTAACAATAACACCAGCACCTGCACCAGCATTAGCACTAATGTTGTTAGTAGTGTGCCCTAGGCCAATGGATATATGTGATTCATGTATTAACATTATGACTTGTTAATAATATATTATGAGGTATTCCTTTTATATATG
>JANZLC010000004.1:21275134-21290577 GCA_026413385.1 Erythroxylum gracilipes
ACAAAGTCAAGAATGACACTTATTTTGAATAATTAAAATATATCTAAAACGACACTTATTATGAATCAGAGGGAGTAATTAATAAGAGTATATCAGACATTTCATTAACTTTCTTAATAAGTGTGCATTCCTCTAAAACGATACTTATTTTGAATAAGAGAGAGTATTTTTTAAAATAACAATGTCGGTTTTACATCATAAATTAGGAATTAATTGAGGGAAAAAATGTTTCTTATTCGAATCCTATAGATATGTATGCAATCTCTCGTTTGAAATTTGTTAGAAATATACAAGTCTTGTTCTCTTTTCCATATGTAATCATCTTCGGCTTGATTCTTTTCATCATGGTTGTCGATCCTGGGCTACTATAATCTTATTATTGTATTTGTATTGTCTTTAACCCCAAGTCGATTGTTTGATTGAAAAATAAAAGTACAACATTCCCCCACGAGTCGACGATATGGTATTGAATTAAAAGGGAATATGTAGCTTGATTCAATCCTCTGAGAAAGATGTAAGAAAGTTTGATAATTGACTAGGTCAAACCATTCTTTTGAAAACAACTACTATTATATTTTACTTTAACCATCAAGAAGGACTAATATTAAGCGTTTGCATTAGAAAAGAGACGAAGATTCTTATTTGTAACTCAATTAGGCATAAGATCTTCTTTTTTTTCTCTAAACTATAAGTTTCAATATAAATATAAGAATGCAGCAATAAATAATACCACATGTGACATCACAAAAAGTCATATATTTAGTGTAAACAGAATGAGAAGTGAGCTTGTTTATACGATAATATTATACAGAAAATCTAGTCGCACCAATTTCTCCTGCAACGTTACGAGTGGCCGTTGAAGAAGATGATAGGAAATGCTTTTCCCAAAAAAAAAAAGAAATGGAAAAAGAAAAAAGCGAGACTAAACAGGGTTCAGATCCTCTGTCCAGTTTTATGGTGTCTTATTGTGTCCAGTGAATCTCAGCCATTTATTTATGCGGGTCCCGTGTGGGCTCCACATAAATAAACGTGGAGCCCGCATAAATAAATGGCTAAAATTCACTGGACACAATAAGACACCATAAAACTGGACAGAGGATCTGGACTAGACTAAACACACGTGGTTAGAACTGCACCGAGTGACCGAAATGACACTATGTTCTCTCTTTCTGTCGTCTCTGTTTGATTAATTTCTCTTCCAGTCTGTCTTTGTCCTGTCTATCCATCTCTCCATATATGTAGTGTACTAACCTTACAAGAATAGCATGTAGCCAACCTATATTTTCACTTTCCATAACTAAAAGAGCCCTTGGAGAGGGAGAAATCAAGAAACGAAAGAGAGGGGTAGGAGAGATAGAGGGAGAGAGAGAGAAAAAAAGCTTGAACCACCACAAAAATTGTTGCTGTCTTTCTCTCATTCCATTTCTGAACCATTTTTTCCTTCTGGGTTTTGCTTCGTTGATCCAATCTAAACTTTCCCACTTTCCTTTTCTTTCCCTCTCTCCTCTTTCTCTCCTTTAAGTTTGCTTTGGCTCGCTCCTCTCTTACAAAATTTCACCTTGACTGTCGTACGTCATCGTCGTACCCCAGTTTCTCCGTCATTGCTTGAGGTAAGCTTTATATGCTTACCATTTTCTCCTGTTGGATATTGTTGAGGTGTTTTTCCTTTTCTCATGTTCTTTCTGAGGCTTTGCTGCAAAACTGTGTTGAACGAAGTGAACGGATGCAGTGTACGTAACATGGTTTAAGAAAATGGGTTCAGAAATCTTAATTTCATTGCTTATCTCTACCCCCATAATGCATGTATATTTAGGTGAACTCATGTCCGTGTGTAGGTTAAGAGCAATGATCAAGCACTTTTCTTTCTTTTCTTTTAAAGTACCCAATTCACCAGTAGAACGGATAACTATATTTACATCTATGCTGTCCATTAATACGTGGGACCTTGACTCTGGAGGAATACGGATTGAATTCAGTAAATTTTTTTTTTTCTAGATGGTGGGAATTTTGATAATTCATGTTTCCGCAATATATAATGCCTGTTACAACTCAAAATTTTTCTTTCAATTGCTGATCCGTTTATCAGGTGGCGAGACCCCATAGATCCCTTCCTTGCTCAGAGACAGAAGACATCTTTTTCTTGCATTCTTCAATATCATGGAATTATCCATATCATGCCCTTCTGCTTATTCTGAAGATTTGGATGGCCATATTGAGAAAATCTGCGAGAGACCAACGCGGAATTCTTCAGACCCTGTCAGTTTCAAAGGTTGTGATTTGACATCGTCATTGGCGAAATCTTATGGACCCGGAAAGATGATACTTGAAGGATCCTTGAGCTTTAAGGGTAGGGAATGGACAGCAATCTTCTCCTTCAAAAGTCCAAGTTCGACGGATGCGGATAACAAGCTTTTCGCTAGTTCTTTTACTCCTAAAAGTGGATGTGGTCACTTAAGATCAGACAACTTGTCTAACCACAGGAACCAGGCTGCAGTGAAATTGCAAAAAGTTTACAAAAGTTTCAGAACCAGGAGACAGCTAGCAGATTGTGCAGTTGTTGTTGAGCAGAGATGGTTTGTATTAATTTCTGCATAACTTTCTTTGCAGTTCCAACGCACTGTCACATTTTGTCAAGTAAAAGAAACGTTGTTTTGGATTTTGCAGGTGGAAACTGTTGGATTTTGCAGAGCTCAAGCGAAGCTCAATATCTTTCTTTGACATTGAGAAACCTGAGACTGCAATCTCTCGTTGGTCAAGGGCAAGGACAAAAGCTGCCAAGGTAAATCTAGATCGTACGGTTTGTGTTCCCAAGATTTGTGCGGTATGTTCCTCAAATGTGAGTATTTATTCTCTTTTGCAGGTAGGAAAAGGTTTGTCTAAAGATGCCAAGGCTAGAAAGCTCGCTTTACAGCACTGGCTTGAAGCAGTAAGTTCTCATCTTGAAGTAAAACGCAGAAATTAAACCACTGGTTTCTTTACCCACCACGCATTTTTAACTGTCTCCCTTAAATAGATTGATCCTCGGCATCGGTATGGGCACAATCTTCAATTTTATTATGTCAAATGGCTCCACTGCCAGAGTACTCAGCCTTTTTTCTATTGGTGAGATTCTTTGCTGGCAATTTGCTACATAATAACAATATATTGACTTCAGAGTAGAATTAATATGCCAACCCTTGACTTTCAGGCTGGATATTGGAGAAGGGAAAGAAGTTAACCTTGAAAGGTGTCCTAAATCAAAGCTTCAACAACAATGCATAAAGTATCTTGGGCCTGTGAGTTTTTCTTCTATCTCCGTCTCTTACTTATAACATATCCAGGCGAGAAACTGCAAATATTAAATGCTGTGGAAGTAGGACCAAAAAGGTGTTGATTTTAGTATGCATACTCTATACGAGTTCATTTGAAAACTTCTGCATTTTGCCCCCGCTTCCTAAAATATATCCAGTAGTCAACAGTAACTGAAAGGTACAATTTTAATCTTTTTCTTGTGTATTTCAGACAGAAAGGAAGGCTTATGAAGTTGTAATAAAGGATGGGAAATTGGTCTATGGACAAAGTGGCAAACTTTTTGATACGATTGATGGACCAGTAGAAACCAAATGGATTTTCGTTCTCAGTACATCCAAAACCTTGTATATTGGTCAGAAGAGTAAGGGGAAATTTCAACATTCAAGTTTCTTGGCTGGTGGAGCTACCCTGTCTGCTGGAAGAATAGTTGCAGAAAATGGTATTATTAAGGTAAGGGAATTATCATTTCTACTATGAGATATTAACCCTATCCTATTTGCAGCACAATATTTTTGGTAATAGTTGTATAATTCTTCAAATTTGACAGGCGGTTTGGCCTCACAGCGGGCACTATCTCCCAACGGAAGAAAACTTTCAGGAGTTTATGTCGTTCCTTAAGGAACACAACATGGACCTCACCAACATAAAGGTAACTAACACTGGTTTGTCAAAATTAACTCAAATTGTTATCTGCTATGAACCACGAGCAGAAAGCTTCACAAAAACATAGCATCTACAAAAAATATCTGGATATGGTGACAGACCATCACTTGTTCCCGATTCAGGTTACAACTTTAACTAGATAGTAGGAAAAACCTGCTGTCTTCTAACCAGACGTCATGCCATACTACACCTGTTTGTCTCAGGGTATATGTATGTATATACCAATATAGATGTTGCAGTTCATTTAATATATCTTTTATTCTATTCAGCAAAACCCAACTGAAGCGGAAGAAGAAGCCATGTACAGAAACAGCAGTGGATGTGGAATCCGAGACAACCAATCAACTGCAAATGCACCTCAAGAAACGGAACTAATAAACATGGATAGCTTGAATCAGGAGAACGTAGAATCAGGACAACAAAAGTCAAATGATGACAATGCTGATCTACAGACATCAAATTTGTCTCATGGATTATGCTCAAAAATTACCAAACTTAAAATACCATCTAGAAATGACATACCTGACATCTTTCGGACTGAAAGCAGCCAGAATGAACCTTCCAATAGTTCTGCAGAGGAAGGCTATGAATCAGGCGAAGATTCTTATTTAACAGAGGAAGATTTCATGTTTATGAAAATGAATCTGTTTGACAGTGACGAAGATGAAGAAGAAGAAGAGATGATCATCCCCAAAGAAAAGATAATGAAAAGGATAGATTCACATAAAGGTATGAAGTCATACCAATTGGCAAAGCAGTTATCCTCAAAATGGACAACAGGGGCAGGACCAAGAATAGGTTGCATGAGGGACTACCCACCAGAGCTTCAGTTACTGGTCCTAGAGCAGGCGCACTTGTCTCCAAGAGGAACAAGTGCAACTGTCAGGCATTCGTCCCCCTTGAATCCCAGGGCCTCAAAACCAACTTCTCTACACAGAAAAACCACTTCAGAAGCCCACATGGTGCAGACCAAGAGCGATTATCTCGAACTGCATCATCTTAGACCGTCTTTGATGCAAGAATAATTACTAATTACGTACATGACACTGGAGTAGACAAAGAACATAGGTCACTCTTTTACATTCTTTATTGTGCACTTACTCTCCAAAATTTCATTTTGATGATCTCTATTGTGAAAATGGAACAAGGCTATGCAGAGATTCATTTTGTTGCCCCCAATAGTTAAGAAAAGTCAGTTCTGCTCATTTCATCCTCTTTGAGCTAAAGCAGCTGAAGTAACCTCAATCAAATATTCTGTAATCAATCTAGAAGTGCTTTTGGTTCTTGAATTCACCAGCCAAAGTAGGTCTTCAGATTGTATTTGTGGAACTACTTTGCAGATATATATACATAAATATATCAAGGGTGATTTACAAACGCTAACAAGTAACGTGCAGGTGATCTCCATATTCCACCAGTATATGGATGGTCTACAATTATCATCCACACAAATCACCGGGAATTTGTAGAGATAATACGTGGATTCAAATATGTTTCTTTTAGACTACCAAATGGTTAATAAATGTTAGGCAAGTGAATTGAAATTTATTTTTAAAGTGTCATTCTAATTTGGCCAAAAATTTCTGAATTAATACTAATAAAAAACAACAAAATATTCTCTATAATTACTTTAGGGAGATGAACCTATATTGATTACTCAAATACTTCCATATAGTTCATGTTATATCTAATTACTACTAATTGAGCTACCCTTGTTTAGAATAGGTCATAAGTAGTATCAAAATATAATAATCCTTATACAAGATAGTTTGAAGATCTCAATTAAAATAATCACTTAAAACAATCATCACAATAATAATTTTCATAGACTTGTAAGTAAATTTTCAAATAGATTTCTCATATGGGATTAGGTTACTGATTTTGGTCTCTAATAAGCACCCAAGAGTTTGTTTAGGTATCATCATACTTTAGTCAATAAGATCGACTACTTTCTTTTATAAGGAAAAATAAAATATGTGCTAGTCTTTTTACATTTTATTTATGTCTAATCTCATTAGTACAATGAATGGAATAGTTTAGGGATAATACATAAATATACTATGAATCTCATAATTATGACCTCATCGTAATTTTATTTGTAATTTATATTTATCCATAGACTTTATCATATACATCTAAATATGTATAAGATAAAGAATATTTTTAAATAATTATGTCACTAAATTACAACCAACCGATTGGCTGTGAAGCATAAGCCAATAATCTCCTACTTGTACTAAGCCAATTATTTCAGTATCTTATACCATATCTTTATATGATGATTATGCTACTGTTAGGTCAATGGTTTAGCAAGAGAAGTTTACAAGACTCGTTATAGTGAGTGCTTTCTTAAATCTTACAACTTTCATCTCAATTATCATCATAATTAAGAGAAACTACTTAAATATATACTTGGATTTTTTATGAGATCTTAGCACCTTTTATATGCCCCATGGCTATAATGTTCTACAATACATTACTGTCTAAACAATACAAAGAACTATACCAACTTCATTAAAGAATTCCTGAGTCAAATAATCATTTCTACTAAATAAAAAATGTATTATAGCTTGATTAGCAATTAATGCTATAGTAGAAAGTTTTCAATCTCAAGATAATATTGTTCTAAATAAAATGTACCTTAATTATGATTTATTTCTAAAGTTAATATCCATATAACCTTGAACTTAAATATCAACTTATACATACAATAATACATATCTTTAGTAATTCAAAAATATTATATATCTTAAATACTAAATAGTTGTAATACGATATCTATATATTTGGATTAGAATAGGTAAAATAACTTCATTATCTATCTCTATAAATCTACTTCCTAGAATTAAGTTGTTACTGATTCATATCCAACAAGAGTTGTACTTGAACAATTATATTTTTCAACAATTGAAAATATGAATTGTTGTTCTTCATGAGCAATATGTCTCTAGATACTCCCATTGAAGAGAATAACAATAATCTCACTAACCTTCTTGTAAACATGATAAATTCACAATCACCTCTAAAACAAACTCTTTGAAATCATCCTAAAAGTGAATCTTTTAATGTTTTATAACCTTTCAACTATACATCAAATGTATCAACAAAGGCAATAATTCCAATTGGATACAATGTCATGAGATTTTAACTTTTCAACTTTCATCTTACTCCTACTACTTATCTTAAGAACCATTCTCTTATAAGTAACATTGAAACAAAAATTTTGCTCAATAGGTTATTTAAGATTATATCGAACCTTTTTGGATATCTCATAACCTTTTATAATCTCTTTTATTTCTAAACTTTTTAGACAATATATGCTTCAACTAAGCAATACATTAAAAAATCATTAACTTTGAATCTTTTGAAGCCTTACTATTTCATATCAAATGTGAAATTTTGCTAATTGATTTAATTGAAACTACCAAAGGTAAGTTGTAGTACTAGGCTTGGCTATAGAAGAAATGAATATTGCATCATACAACATCATATATTGTATTTTCCTCCTTACACATCACCATACTTTTGTGGAATTTAGTTATGGAGATATTAATTAGAAAATCTCATTCCCTATAGATAACCAAAAAAAGTTTATCTCACCACATCGATTTCATTGAAGTGCTTCAGCATTCTTGATGCTTAATTTCTACATAGATTTGAACAAATTGAAAATTTCAAAAATATAAATCAATATTTCGTTTAATACATATGATTATATAACATAAATTTTTTAGTAATCTAATGAAATACAAGTATCATATGTCTATGGATTGTTATCACATCCTATACATCCAATGCATAAGATTTAACAATTCACTGCCATCGTCATCCTTTCATCAAAGGTTGATTTTGGCTATTTTCAACCCAACAAATTTTATAAGTTTCATTTGATTCATTATATATATCTTGTATAATTTTATGATTCTCATTATGTTTATTTAACCAACATGTCATAAATAGATAGGATTAGTTACCCAGTTTTGTATTTTTGCCACTTACTTTAAGCATAAGTCTCCTTTGTTCCAATACATAAAATTATTTGTATAAATTTAGATCAATTACTTTTTCTCAACAAGCTATCTCTTATCATGTTTTGACCATTATAGTAATGTTGAATCTAAATTAGCAAATAATTATAAGCATGAACTAGAAATATATATAATCTTTATCATATCACATATATGCAAGAAAAGTCAAACAATCATTTTTTTGTAATATCAAATATTATCATACTATAAAAAATCCTTTAATTATAGTCCATATTTAAGCTTTTATTAGGTTAAATTGAATGGAACAATTCCATTAAAGTACTATACCTTTCAACTCTAGTTCATGTAACATCTTGCATCTTCATATTATGATATTGACATATGTCTTACATATTGTTATTAAAATTTATAAGACATTAGTCAAATCAAAATATCATTACATTTTTTTCATCCATATCATATTGACATATCTCTAAAATTTTGTCACCAAATCCTCAACAAGGATTAATAACAAAATTGCATAATGGATATACAACTTTTCTATCTAATTTTGAGAATTATTCTCAAATTGAACCTATGTCCAAGAAATTTGGTGCACTAACAACTCAGTATCAACTATACCAAACAAAGGTTATTTATACCAGAACAAAATATAAATATAAGAAAAGTAAACAATTGGTTATGTGTTATAACAATAAAATAAGATAAGAAATTCACTCATTTAAATGGTTACTCTCATTATTTTATTTAAAATAATATCTCTCACTACTATTTAGAAAGATTATTCTAATCTTTCTATTGAACCGGGATTCCATTCAAATTTATTTAATCTTGAGTTTGCTCAACAAACCAATTAAATTTAAATTAGTTATGAACATTTTTATCAAACAAGTCTCATGTGACTCCTAGATCTTTTAGATAACCACTCCTAGTAAAACATATCTTATATGTTATTTCTAACCCTACCTCTAAATTCACGTGATAGTGAGTTTGCTTATCTAATTAACACAAATTTAGTTAAATAGGACCCACTATTATAGTACTAAACATATTTATATTAAAGTGGCCTTGTGTAACATCCCATCACTTGTGAGAGGGTTAGAATGATAATTGTGAGTGACTCATGATAGTTGGAGATTCATTTTCATGTTCATGCATAAATTGCTATATACTTATACATGGTTGTTGCACATGAAAATAATTGTACATGCATTCATTAATAATTTCGGGTATAATTGAATTGATCTGTGAAAATTTGAGAATTTTGAATGTTTTACCTCGGATTTTATGGGTTAGTGGAATTGTGATATTTTTGAATTGTGGTAAAATTAGGAACAAATTTGGAAATTATAGAAAATATGAAAAAAAGAAATTAAAAGAAGCTTTGGAGATAGTTGGATTGTAAAGATGAAAGTTAAGAGAGTTAGTTTCAAAGGAAACTAAGTTAGAGCTTAGGTATTGGGAATGTGACAAGTGTCACCTAGGCTTTTGTACTCTTGCTAGAAGTAGGTTACTATTCTTTAAGAGTTGACAGGTTAAGTCATGTCAAAATCCTTACGTCATTATCATTTTCTTCAAACTTTCTTTTGAAACATAGAGTTTTCCATCAAATACCTTCTAAGAGACTTTTATGCTTTTTTTTCCCCTTTCTTCACCTAAACAACTTTGCCACTTGTTTCCTCTACCCTAAGAAAAACTAGAAGCTGGTCATTGAACTCTGTGAATTGCGTAGATTGTGTAGAGTTTAAGGCTTGAAGAGTTCGGAGTTTTCAGCAGGTAAGTTACTGTCATCTGCATGAGAAATGGCATTTACAAGTTTGTTCTTAAATACTGTGCTGTTGGAGAATGAGAAATCTGGTTATGTGAAAATTTAGTATTTGAAAGATTATGAGTGTTTGGGGTGTCGTTAAATATTGAAAGATTGAAAATATGGAAAATGTTCACTGAGTATGCTTCGGTCTGTTAGCTATAACCTTTTCTCTAGTAATCCAAACGAGATGATTCTTGATTCAAAGTAAACTAGGAATGTATGGCTACATTCTTATGAAGACATCGAATTTCAGTTCTGTCTCTAAGAGTCTCAAAATTTCATGAAGTTAAAAGTTTGGTGTAGTACGTTGGTGTATGAATGAGAAGTTTATCATCAGACTTTAGGGGAAAATTTGGGATTTATATAAAGAGATTTCATCCAAGGTTCCTGTGGAAAAATTGTATATCTTTCTTTTATCTTTCCAACGGTATATAGTATGAAAAATTTGGACATCGGAGTCAAAAGTTATGATTCTTACAAGTGGATACGTTCAGGAAGAAATGAGACGATAGAAATGAGACGGAAGAAAAGTAGACGATAGAAATGAGATGGAAGAAATAAGACGATAGAAATGAGATGGAAGAAATGAGAGAATAGAAATGAGATAGAAGAAATGGGACGATAGAAATGAGACAGAAGAAAAGTAGACGATAGAAATGAGACGGAAGAAAATGAGATGGAAGAAAGTGAGATGATGCAAAAGTGAGACGATACAGAAGGTAAACGATAGAATTGGCCTTTTAAATCTTCATGAAAGTTGTAGATCTTGAAGTCCTGTTTCCAATAGTCCAAAACGAAAGTTAATCCGACATCTGTAATGAGAGTTATGGTAATTTCACCAAGGTATGTACAATACGAGTAAAGAGATGAACATGTTAAATTCTTTTGGCCATAACTTCTTCTCTAGACATCCAAATGACTTAATTCTTGAACCATTGGATTCGCAAGAAATTGATCTAAATTTCAACCAAGAATCATAACTATATGAAATGAATGGAGAAAGATTAAGTGAAAATATTAGGACGGGTACAGTGAGTGTGTCCTTAAAGGTTATGTACTGGTGTTATTCCACTGAACATATTTTAGTATTTTGGTGATTTCTGGAGTTCTACTGACCCAAATGAGATGATTTTTGTTGTGTGGTAAACTAGAGACATGGGGATATAGATGCTACGAAGTAATTGGAATCCAATTCAATCTCTAAAATGTTTAAATTTTAGATGGAAATTTCCTGGGATTATCATGAACATGCTTTGTACATAATTCATGCCATACATATGCATTACTGAATGCTTGTCATTATGCAAATTGTGATATTGTGTATATTAATTGTCATAGAGAAGCAACTGGAACGTCAACTTCCAAACGTTGCCGAATCTTCCAGGCATTAGCTTTGGGAACAATCAGTGAGTAACCTAGACGGTCTCACTCAATTAATTGTTTGCTTTAAAATAAGTGTTGAATGAGTTATTTAAGTGCTCTTTGTATATGAACGTGACAAAATAAGTGCTTCAAAATGTGAAGGTTGTGATTATGCATATGAATGCAAAAATGTGCTCAGCAGTTCTGTTGAATGTCGGACTAAGGTCTGACTATGAATATGATCTAATTGTGAAGGTGCATCCATATGATTGATTGAGGCTATGTTATGTGAAACATTCATTACATGAATGCATGGAAGATAAAGGAAGTTATGACCAGAGTCGACAGGATAAAGAGCTTAAAGCTCAGAATGTGATTAGAGCCTCGACCTTGATTATGAATGTGCCTGGTATCCACTAAGGGATATGGGGCAGATTATGCGACAGCTCAGTATCCACTAAGGGATATGAGCGAATAAAAAGGCATTCGGTCATAACGACAATAATAAATGGAAATGAGTCTCACGTGCATTGCAATTCTAATTGATATGTGCGTTTTGTATGAATGATATGATCGATATGATTTCTCTGAAGGTAAGATGTAATACATTATGATTATGTAATGATGTGATTAATATGTTATGTGTAATGACGTAATGTATGATTTGAGTGAACAATCGATGATGGGTACCTCATTGAGTTCTCAAAACTCACCAAAATTGCAACGTTGTCTTTTTAGGACCGAGAGACGACTCTAGCTACTAAAGAGGCTCTACTAGCTGTGTAAATTGGGTTTGGCAGGAGAAGTCATGGCTCAAAGGTCGGTCAGCTGGGCTTTTTGGACAGAATAGTTTGGCTGTATTTATTTTTCCTCATTCATGTAGTACCTTTGTGCTAGGTTTTGCTGATGTACCTATGGAAAGTGTTTTAAGACACATTGTAGATTTCGATTTTTGTGAAATGAAATGGGGAAAAAGGTTGGTTTTTAAATACTATGGTCTTCTTATGATGCTTTTTACGTAAAGTGTGACACCATGCCATATGAAGTGAATGTAGTGATTGAACGTAGCTCGCCCTTATCGTAGGATATGCATCGGAATGACCTTCAGGTATCCCGGTGTGTACCCTGCGGTAAGGGAGCGCTACATTTAGGTGGTATCAGAGCTAGGTTTGGCATCTATTAGGACATGTAGGAATGTTAAGCATGAAATATTTTGAGAAATGCGGATAATGATTGAAATTATTATTTGTTATAGGTCATCCGCTCTAGGTGATCAGATTGATCAACCAGCTGATCAAGGATCGGTAGGAGCCAGTAGAGAGTCCTCAGTACCTCGATCTGAGGAGATGCCTCCTAGAGTTCCCGAGAGAAGGGAGAGGACGTATGATAGGCTGCGGAAGCAGGAAGCTGTGGACTTCTATGGCAACACAGACCCTGCTGAGGCCAAGGGATGGCTAGAAAGGACAGAAAGGTATTTGATCAGATGGATTGCGACCCTGATAGGGGGTTTGATTATGCAGTGTCTTTATTACAGGGGCCAACATATCAGTGGTGGAAGACTATTCCAGGCAGTACCACCAGGCCTTGCCAGTTGAAGTGGGAAGACTTTCCGAGGGTCTTCAGAGACAATTACATGCCCAAGATTTATTTGGACATGAAGATAAGGGAGTTCCTGGAATTAAAGCATGGTAGGTTGTCAGTGGCGGATTATGAGATCTGGTTTAATGAGCTGATGGGTTATGTTACTGCTCTGATCTCGACAGAAGAAGACAAGTGTAGGAGGTTTGAAAACGGGCTCAATATGGAGATTAGAACAAGGTTGGCACTTTCAGACCTGGGTACTTTCACTGAGTTAAGAGTTGCTTCAATTAGAATTGAGCAGCTACTGAGGAAGAGACAAGTTAAGACTGGGCAAGGGTCTAGAGGGAAGAGGCCTAGTGAGAGTCAGGGCAGTTCTGACAAGGGCTTTAGTAAGCACCAGAACAAAGCATTTAGATCATCAAGTGGATCCAGGCAGTCAGGATCTGGGCAGAGGGGTAGATTTTCATAGACTAGTAGTGGAAGGGGTCCAATACAGAGTCAGTTTCCAGTTTGTGAGCACTGTGAGAGGAGGCATGGTGGTGAGTGTTGGAGGCTAACTGAAGCTTGCCTCAAATGCGACTCTATAGACCATCAGATCAGAGATTGTCCTACTACTTTGAGAGCTCAGTCTGCTGTGAGTGGGTGATTTGAGAGTGATGCTACGGTCCAGCAGAGCAGAGGTGGTGGATCTGGACAGAGAGGCCGGGATAGAGGCAGAGTGAGTTTTGGGAGTTCTTCCAAAAGGACTGAGGGGAGAGGTAGCAGACCACAGTCCCAAGCTAGGGTCTATGCTATAACTAGCCAGGAGGCTTCGGACTCACTAGATGTAGTGGCAAGTACGCTTCTCATTTATGATTTTGAGGCATTTGCATTGCTAAATCCAAGATCTACACACTTCTTTATCGCACCGCATTTGGCATGTAGACTGCGTTGTGATAGGGAGTTGCTGCAGTATGAACTAGAGGTGAGTACACCTCTAGGTAGTACTACTGTTATAGGAGATGTCTGCAAGGGGTGCTCGATTAAGATTAATCAAGCAGAGTTGAAGGAATACCTGATTATATTACAGTTGAGGGAGATAGATGTGATCCTAGACATAGATTGGCTCACTACTCATAGGGCCGTAATGAACTGTTACACCAAGGAGGTAGTATTGGAATCTCCTGGTCAGCTGAAGGCAGTATTTAGAGGAGTTAGTCAGGCAGTGCCAGCTAGGATGATATCCTTCATAAGTTCATTGAGGTTGATGCAGGAAGGATGTGAGGCTTATTTGGACCACATCATTGATACTAGAACTGAGCATAGTGTACATGACATTCTAGTGGTTAGAGAGTTCTTGGATGTGTTTCCCGATGAGCTACTTGGTTTACGACCAGATCGGGAAACAGAGTTCACAATTAATTTAGTTTCAAGTGCTGCTCTTATATCTATTCCTCCATATAGGATGACACTTATGGAACTGAAGGAGTTAAAGGCTCAACTTTAGGAGTTATTGGAAAAGGGCTTTATAAGGCCCAATGTTTCACCTTGGGGTGCTCCAGTGCTGTTTGTGAAGAAGAAGGATGGGACTTTGAGGTTGTGCATCAATTATAGGCAGTTGAATCGGGTGACAGTGAAGAATAAGTATTCACTGCCTAGAATCGATGATTTACTTGATCAATTGTAGGAAACTCAGGTATTTACTAAGCTGGACTTAAGGTCAGGGTACTATCAGTTGAAGATAACTGAGACTGATGTGCCAAAGAGTGCATTCAGGAGTAGGTATACACATTTTGAGTTCTTAGTGATGCCGTTTAGGTTAACAAACGCCCTAGCAGCTTTTATGGCCTTGATGAATAAAGTGTTTCAGCCCTACCTGAATCGATTTGTGATTGTGTTTATTAATGATATCTTGGTGTATTCAAAGAGCAGAAAGGAGCATGTTGAGCATTTGAGAGTCATCTTACAGATTATGAGAGCGAAGCAGTTGTATGCCAAATTTAGTAAGTGTAAATTTTGGCTAGATCAGGTTGTGTTTCTGGGACATATAGTGATTGGAGATGACATACAGGTAGATCCGAAGAAAATTGAGATAGTGATGAATTGGGAAGCTCCGAGGAATGTGTTAGAGATCCAAAGCTTCCTAGGATTGACAAGATATTACTGAAGGTTTGTTGAGGGGGTTTCTCTGATCTCAGCCACTCTGACAAAACTTCTAAGGAAAAATGTAGTGTTTAGATGGAATGAGGAGTGTTAGAAGAGCTTTGAAGAGCTAAAACATCGGTTGACTACTGCACCAGTGTTAACTATTCCATCAGGAACTGAAGGATATGTGGTGTATAATGATGCGTCACAACTAGGTTTGGGATGTGTATTGATACAGCATAGCAAGATGATCACCTATGCATCGAGGCAATTAAGGTCTCACGAGATCAATTATCCAGTACATGATTTAAAGCTAGCTGCAGTTGTCTTTGCTCTAAAGATTTGGTGACATTATTTGTATGGGGAGACTTTTTAGATATACACTGATCATAAAAGCTTGAGATATCTATTGAGTCAGAGGGAGTTGAACTTTCGACAGAGGAGATAGATTGAGCTACTGAAAGACTATGATTGCACTATTGAGTATCACCCGAGGAAAGCCTGTTGGACTCCAAACCTATTTTATTTATTTTGAAGCATGATGTTTTGAATTTTTGAAGTCTTATTAGATAAATTAATTGGATTTGAATTATGCTAAGGTTAGTATTAATTCAAGTTTGATT
>JANZLC010000004.1:21294035-21304127 GCA_026413385.1 Erythroxylum gracilipes
AGGGCTAAACTGCTGGTGCTTCAGCTGAGAATCTAAGAGATGTTGCGAGTGGCGATAGGAGATAGTTGTAACATTACTCTCCACGGCTACGCGTAGTTCGCCGTGATCTTGATTTTGAGGTTGCGTGGTTCTAGACGTGGTGCCCTAACGCCAGGTCCCACGGTGGGCGCCAACTGGTTCAGTCGGATTTTGCCGAGGCTGGATGTTATCGTTTGGATCCATGATTCTGAATAACTTCTGCTGTAGAACACCTGCAAAATAATAAAGGCACACCGGGGGTTGATTCCCGGGAGGCCCCTCCGACGCTCAAGTTAGTCTTTTTGTGAGGGTTTTAGTCGTTTTTTGAAGAGAAAAGTAGGGTTTCTGAGTCGTACCCCTATCATGGTAGAATAGTACCTTATATATGGGATAGACGCTAGGTTTAGGCCTTTACGTAGATCTTTGTGCTTGCATAGGAGACTAATTCCTGTGAATGGGTCGTGGATGTGCGGATTGAACGTCCTGGGCCTGGGCCTAGCACAGCCGACCCAACTAATCTCTATCTTCGTTTTTTTTCACTGTACAAAAACAAAGAGTATCTATATTTCACTCTTCTCTTCGTTTTCTTATCCACGTAAAAAAAAATGAAAACGTATATAGACCTCTCCTTCACTTTGTTCACGTTTTAACGTTGTTATTTTAAAACTCGAAAAAACTTCTTCGCAACACATCGTTTGGAGATTACATTTTGGTTAAATATAAAACCAAAATAAAACCGCCAACCATCTGACGCCTTCTTTGCCATTTTCTTTTGTTTCTTGTTTTAAATTATTATTATTATTTATAAATGAAATAAAATAAAAATATTTTATTTTATTCATTTATTTTGTATAACATAATTTTCATTATTAAGCTAGCAAAAAATATAATAATATGTCATATAGATTGTTTTATAAATTATCTTATAATAAATTAAATAATCATAAACAAGAAATATTATACTCGTAAGTGTGTGACTATATAGGTTCATCATTAAGTCGGTAATAATTAATCTAATTAATTACTAATTAAAGTTGGCATCTAACAACAATCTTCAATAACTGAATAGTGTGAAGTAATACTGGTTAAGGATAATATATTATTACCTTTCATCATTACAACTCCGGATTATCCTAAGTTATGGTTTAACTGTCAAACCCTATTAGATAACCAACTGTATTACATGTCGAGCATTAATAATTGGTGAATGACTTAAGAAAACCCTTTTCCTAATTCATTCAATCGCCCTGCCCAAGGTCATGAAACAACCATTAAAATCAATAACGACATAGAGCTTAAATTCATTACCTAGAGTCGATGGATTCCATCTTGACTCACCACTAATCAGATAGGTACTTAATTATATCCAATAATTATTCAACTATTATTTTCACATACTAGGTGTTCGACATCAAAACATAATAAGCGACCTATTGATTACTATGATGATCTCAGGTCAAAGGAAAAATATACATTTAAATTCTTATGAGAATATCCCACTTGACAGTTCATAGGTAATATTAGCCATTGAGAATTCTCAATTTGGTCAGTTCAATGCTCATATCTTTATATGCATCATCTATATATGTAACTTAGTAAATGAGATCTACTAATATCCTTCCAATAGATACTATTATCATAATCTACATTATGATGGCAAGTGTATAAATTTAATCAAGGACTTATCATATTAGAATAAAAAACAATAAACATAATATGATAATAAAATCATTTACCATGTTATTAATTAGAATTAATAATCACAAAATAAAAAATGTTCAATTTATTACGTAACGATTGAGTCATAAGCATAATTCCAACATCCATATGATCATTTGTTCACCATTTCTAAAGAACTTTGAGCTTATCGAACCACTTATATTGGCATCAACTGAAAGATAGTCATAAATGGATAGCTCAATGGATAGCTCATCGTTACCATTCTTATACTACTCTTTCTTTAATCTAGAAAGAAGGTCAGCTATCAAATTTTTTAGTTCCGTTCTTATTCCAGATCTCTAAGTCAAACTCTTTAAGAAGAATGATTCATCTAATTAGTCTTGACTTGGTTTCCTTTTTACTTAAGAGGTACTAGATGGTCGAATGATTGGTATAGACAGTAATCTTCAAACCCAGTAAGCATGAATTGAATTTTTCTAAGCATGGGGACTTTCGAAAGAGAATGAAAGGTTTTATAAGCAATTTCTGGTATCTAAATATGTCAAAGTGGAATCCTTTGTCAAGTTAAAAGATCATATTTACTTCTTTGGAAAGGCATTCTTCAAGCTCCCGATATCTTAGCTAAGGGAATTAAATGGAGCTTGGGAAATTAAACAAAAATGATATTTTGACCAGATGATTAGCTTTATGGGGACCCTCTGATTAACTCTTTTCTTTTTTGATGAAATGAGGAGTAGGAGGTGGTAGTTGTTAGTTTTGTATATGAGAATTGGTTATTCCAAGATTCAGAGATATGCTTCCGGTCTCTTTTGATTTGGAGACTTTAGAGGGAGGAAGAACTTTGAATAGTATTTTTGAATTTTGAGAATTCCCCATATTGGGCACATAATGCTAATGATGTTTTTTCTGGTGAAATTTTGAGAATTCCCCGTATTGGGCACAAAATGCTAATGATGCTTTTCTGGTGAATTTTGCGGTGACTTTTTGTTAGCAATGGTATAGGCAACAGGCTATGGAAATCAATTTGGAAAGCTCCTATTGTGAAAAGAACTGCACGCGAAAACTACTTGTCTAAAACTTACATTTAGAAGAGGCATTACTTTGGAACTTCCTCTTTTAATACATGTGTAGAAAGACCTTCTTCCTGATTCTTTCTGTTTTATACTTTTCCAGACAGATTTTTTTTTTCTTGGTTATTGTCCAACTTCAAGTTAGGGTTGTTTTGGTTAATGATTTTGGAGGTTGATTTTTATGGAACTTACAAAAATTGTAGGGAAGATTTTATATAAGGTTTTGATTTTCATTTCTAAAGAGATTGATACTGGCAGGATCATTGAAAAGAGCCTTGAAAAGTCTTGCATGGAGAACAACTATAAGTGTATCATTTAAAAAACGTAAGCACTTAATGCTACACGGTTGCTCTCAAATGACTGTTGTACAAGTAGAAACCGATTATGTAGAACCAGAATGCTACAAGTTTAACCATCGTAGGTTTACATCAGTGGTTTACTGAAAATTGTTTGTTTTATAGTTGAAGACAATGCTTGAGATGAATATGTTCCAAGCACTTTGTGCTCGCCTCTGTAATTAAATCAATAGAACCTCAGCAATACGATCAAAAGCCTACAGGGAGTCTGCCCACCACTCTTGAAATTGGGGTGAAACCATTAGCGATCATTGTCTGCCCCTTGAGTTATGAAACTATTCTTCATCAGATCCTTCATCACTCTCACTGATTTCCCCATAAGAGTCATCACCCGCTTCAATACCTTCATTCTTCAAATTGTTTAGCAAAATATCTTCAGGTATCCGGTCATTTCCTTTGTTACGGTAAAGAAGCCCTGTTCTCATAACATAATAAAACTTATCTCTTAAACGGGCAAGAGGATGAGGATTCACTAATTTTCCTCGCTCATAACCTTCTCTAAGGGTAACAGTTGTTGTCTTACACTTCAACGAGAGATAAAAAATCCCCGGATACCTTGTAAACAACCGAGTGAACTTCTGGGGAAGTACCAATTCTTCTCGCAAGCTTCTGAGGTAATTCCTCTTAGTCTTCTTATGTATTGTCAGGCTCAAAAGCTCATGCAAAACCCCAACAACTCGTTTCTCCATCAATTCACTTGCAGGGTCAATCTGTCTTGAGTCCTCATAAGGTGAAATATATGGCAACTTTTGGAACTCCTCCATCCATGCTTTTACCTTTTTCTGTGCCCCGTAACCCCTAGGAAAACTCATTGGGAAAGCCAAAGCTGTCTGCCCCGTTTTAAACTGCCTATACTCATGGCCCATATCATTATTTTCTTTACTCCTCTGCAATGCAGAAACTGCAAGTTCATCCCGCCATTGTACAAGTTTCAAGCAGACAACACCATTTGATGCCTTAACAAACCGAAAATGATCTGCGTATTTTGGAACTAAGAGTTTCTCAAAATCATCAGGCAAACCCATATCCCATTTCAAAGGGTGTAGCGACTTAAGAGGCACAATCCTACTTTTCATCATCATAAGAAACCTACAAAGCCTTTCCACAGTGTCGCTCTCACAATTTTGGTGTATGTTCTGCTCTTGTGAATCTAACAAGAGTGCAGTGTCCGTTAGTCGAAAACAAGGCAAATTTGCATAAGTGGCATGTGGAAATTCATTAAAAAGAGTTGGGTACCTACACATAAGTAGATTAAAAACTTAATCATCATTTACAATAAAAATTTCATCAAAATACAGAGAGAAGATATTTCAATTGCTCCAATACAAGTCAATTTCCTCCGATATTCAAAGAATGCCAAAATGTCATCAAACATTTCCACGAATGGTGTAAAATGGCTAAGGAACAAAGTGATCAAAATCATAAAACGGAAACTTTCAGATGAACAAAATGGCAATCAATGAGCCATAATCTCAATTCCTAAAGCCCATTTCAAAACTTCAAAGTAAATCACAATACCTGCGCAAGAAGCGAAGAACAGGAACAGTGAGGCCCAAAAGCTTCTGCCAATCAGCAACAGACTTGGCAGTGAGAAACTCAGTTGGAGAGCGCTTGATAGCGTCCTTTAAGAGACAAGCAGCCTTGAGATCGGTCTCCATGTCAATAACGTGATCGATGCTGCGGTTCTTTACCCATTTAAGCCTCACCTTCGCCACACTGCGACGCTGCAGAAAAACAGGATAAAGACTGTCGCTTCTTGTGCTGGTGGTGGCTTGCTCAAGTGAGTTTCTACATACTAACAGATTTCCAAGCGAGAACAATGATCTGTGGGTTCTGGGAATCATTGTCCGTGGTTATCAGTTTTGGAGACGGAAATACAGTAAGGGCTTAATGTTCGATCCGATGGACTGATGGATGGTTATCGATTCCAAATTGAACCGGAGAACCAGACCAGATAGGGTTCAACCGGTTGACCCAGCTCAACGACTTAATCTCATGTGAATAATATCATTTTAGTATAGGTACTAAATTTGGTTATTTTATAGTATTGTATTAGCATCGACTAATAATGAGTATCGTTTAAGATAATTATAAAAAATTATAAAACAGTTCACAATTTTTTAAAAATTTACAAAATAATTCATCAATTATATAATTTACCCTCATTAAGTCATAATTCAACTCTAAAGAAAAGCTTAACAAATGATTAATATAATTATAAAAACAAATATTATGTATAATTAGCCACATTAAATTATAATTTAATTCCACAAAACCCTAACAATAGTTAATATAGTTATAAAAATAAACATGATTTTATATAATTACCTCATTAAATAAACTTAGTAGGCAATTAGCCCTAATAAGTAATTATATATAAAACTCTCCCTATTTCCTATTAGATATACCCTAATTATTTTACATAATAGTGTAATACAAATAAACGGTAAGTTGGTAACATTTTAATTTTTAACCCAAGTGGAGTGGTTTGAGTAAAGGCGTGGAGCTGCTGGAGTGGGAATAGGGACGTGGCAACCAAAGACTAGTGACTGGTGACGTTGCAATGATCGATGGAGCCTGGAGTTGACTGTGGTGATGGCAGTGGCAGTGGCAGTGACAAAGGAGCTAGTGAGTGGTGACACCGTGACAGACGAATGACAAGAGAGAACTGGCGAGTGATGACTAGCAATGGTGAGACTTCCGACATACTGGTGGCAACATTGGATAGAGTGGCTAGATGACTTCTAAATGGGAGAGACAGAGAGCGAGAATATTGGGGTTGGGGCCAATTGTTGTAGTGTCGCTTCGTGTGTTATGTTTAGTAGTGAGAATGACAGTTTTATGATTTTTGCAATTCGATCCTCATATTTTTTTAATTTTATTAATTCATCATACGCGTATTTTATTTTTATGTGTTATTTATTTTGATATATGCATTCATTTATTTTTACAGATAAATGGAAGAAAGTTCAAGAACTCCTGATCAGTCCACTTCTGGAAGATACAATGACTCAGTTTAGGCTCATGCTATATTGGTTCCCAGTATGAGGAACCATATTATTTGCTTGTTTTGTAACAAGCATTTGAAAGGTGGAGGAATCACTCGATTAAAAAAAATATTTAGCTGGGGTTAAAGGAGATGTGTAACCCTGTAAAAAAGTAAGTCATGATGTGAAGTGGCAGATGAAAACATTGTTTGATGAATATCAATATGAGAGAGATGAAGGGAAAGGTTGAATTTTGAAATTGGTAGTGAAAGTTCTTTTTTCTAGTTTTCGTGATGATTTTGGAAATTTTGAAGGTGGAAGTGGTACTGGTACTGGTACTGGTAGTGTTCTATCTCAGGCTTAAGAAGAAGTACTTGAATTTGATGTGAGGAAGAGAAGAAGGCGGGTGACTAGTTTCTTTTCACCATAAACAACTCCTGGAGCCCAACCTTAAATTCATAGTGCAATGCAATTAAGAGATGCGATTCACAATGTCGGTATGGCAGTAGCTAGATGGTGGTATGATACAGGTTCGTCATTCAATGCTTCTCAATCTTATTATTATCAACCTATGGTGGATGCAATAGCCTTTTATGGTCTAGGATACAAAAGTCCTTTGATTGATGACTTAAGAGGTAAACTTTTGAGTTGTGTTGGTTCTGAAATTAAAAGTTATTTGGCTTAAAGAAGAGTGAATTGAGGTACTTATGGATGTTCAATCATATGTGATGGTTGGACAAATAGTAGACAAAAGCCTATTATAATTTTTTTGGTTTATTCTATAAATGGCTCTATGTTTTTTAAATCTATTAATGCATATGACCTTATTAGAAACACTGAGACTTTGATTGCGACATTTGATAAAGTTGTGAATGATGTAGGGCCGAAAAACATTGTTCAGTTTATTACTGACAATGATTCCGCTTATAAAGCGGCAGGAAAAAGGTTGTAGAATACGTATAATTTATTTTTTTTAGACTCCTTGTATTACACATTGCATTGACCTAATGCTGGAGAATATAGGGGATCTTAGGTATTTTCCTATTATTGATAAGATTATACAGAAAGCTAAAAAGGTGACAAAGTTCATTTATAGGCTTGCATGGGTATTGAATTTGATGATAAAGGAATTTACCAATGATAAGAATTTGTGTCATCCTATTGTGACAAGATTTGCCAAAAAAAATTTATCCCTTCAGTCTTTTGTTTCGATGAAGAAAGAGTTAAGACAAATGTTTAAAAGTGATAAGTGGATTGCATCTCAGTAGGCTAAGTCTAATGCTAGAGTGGAGGTTTATAATATTATACTGGAAGATAGAGAATTTAGTCTCAACGTCAATTTATTATCCGAGTTTGTGAGCCTTTGGTGAGGGTGCTTCGCTTGGCTGATAGTGAAGAAAAGCTAACAATGAGTTATATTTTTGATGCCATAAGGAGAGCGACGGAAGCAATCATAGCCAATCTAAAACATAGGCCTTCTTTATACACACAATATCTTTCAATCATTAATGAGAGAAGGGAAAGACAACTTTCTTCTCCAATGTTTGCAGCTGGGGTATTTTTGAATCCTAGCGTCTATTTTAGACTGGATCTTACTAAGCAAGCTGAAGTTAATAGAGGAATGCTTTTAACTATTGCAACAATTGTTAGCATTGACGCGATGCAAGATCTTTTAAGCTCACAAATGGAGTTTACAAGTTGTCTTATGGGGATTTTGGAATGTTGATTGCTATTCGACAAAGAGGAAAATTTTCTCCAGATATTACTTATTTCCTTTTTCTTATTTGTTGAAAATTAATTATAATTTTATTTTGTTTATAACACTACTTTTTTTATCTTATTACTTACAGTTTCTTGGTGGGATCAATTTGGAAATAGTGTTCCAGAATTGAAAAGGTTTGCAATTTGGATTTTAAGTCAATGTATGAGTGCAGCAGACTGTGAACAAAACTGGAACACATTTGAATTTATCCACTTAAAGAAAAGGAATAAATTAGAGCAATAGGTTGAATGACTTGGTTTTTACTCGTTACAATTTAAAACTTCGAAAAAGGTATGTTATTTTAATTATTTTAATTATTAATTTCGATATAATTTCTTATAATTTTCTAATAATTAAATTTAATTGTTTACTAGAATTCTTAAGAGCACAATTGGTTCAACTGATCTAATTTTCATTGATAATATTGATCTTTTGGCGAATTGGGTTTCTGAAGAACCGAATTTGGTAGATATGAATGACTTGGAAGATAATCTTGGATGGGAAAACATTGACATTTCATTTGATGCATTAAATTTAAATGATAATAATGATGAAGTTCCTCTCAATGATAAGGATTTTGTACCAAATGATTACTAGGGTCAGTGTAGTTATAGCGGGTGTCCTCCAGTTGACGATTGAATTTCGTTCTAAGTTTTTGTTTTTCCTCTTCTTTTAATTTTACTTATATTTGACGTTTATGTTAAATTCTATATATGTAATGTTACTGTAAATGTTTTTGTTTCAAGTTTAACTTTTATTTGATTGTTTCTTCATCATAAACTCTTTTCGTAAATTATTTAAGGATATTTATTGTTCTTTTTATTAGCTGTTTTTATGCAATTATTATTTATTGAAATGATGAAATTATGTTATTGTAATATTTTAAAAACTTTGTATTATTCTTAATTTTATATTTGTAAGATGATAATTGTCTTTTTTTATATTAACTTTGGTTATTATTTATATGTGAAATATTTAAAAACTGAAGGTTATCGTACCAATTTTTTGACTGTTACAATATATTTACATTGTTATTGCGTGACATATATTGTAAGCACAATTGAAGTAAATGCAACTACAATTATAATTATATAATGATAATAATTGGAACTATAACATATAATTTTCCTAATGCTTATATACATGCCCTTGTCACTAATTTTTATATCTCACTTTCTTCTAAAACTTAAGAATTAAGACGACTAAACTTTTAATTCACTTGTAATTCTTCAATTTATTGTTCCATCTGTTTTGTTTTAATTGTCTCCATAAAATCTTTCATTTTCCACTGTGGTTAGTTTTTCATATGTTAGGATTGGAAGTGATGATAAAAATTAGTTATAATCCAAATTATTTTATATTCACTTCAACTGATTTATCTTTTTAATTAACCTACTTTGTAATTGAGATCAATCCAAAAGATTTTGCAAATGATATAAAAGTAAAGGAGAGTAAAATAAATATTAACTTGTATTAAGAAAATAAATGATTTAAATGATAATTGTTTGATTTTGGTTTTCAAAGAAGAAAATCTTCTATGAACATATCCTCTAACTCCCATCCTAGCGAAAGTTATAGCCATCGCTCACTCTTCTTCTCAAATCTCATCTTTACTCCTCTTACCATCTTTATTACCTTCATTTTTTCCCTTTAATAATAACTCATGATTTACATATAGCAATACAACCTAACCTTAACTCCCCAGATTTCTTTCCACCTCCACCCCTTCTCTCCTCTATCCACCAAACTTCCCGCCTTTTTAAATAAGTCTTTTAGTTTCTCTTATTCATCTGGGACTAGGAATAGTTGTTTCCCACTCTTCATAAAAGTGATAAAACTTGTTATCATTGTAATATTATATACCAACCATAGGAGTACGCCAAGTTTAAAGAATTGTCATATTCTTTGTTAAATTTTTAGACGCCCCTTGACGATGCTAAGGTAGTGGTCTTAATACCAACCTAATCATTATGAAACAAGAACTGTCTAGTGTTGTCATTTTGTAGTGTTGTGTTACTTAAAATTTCTTGTGGATTAAAATAAAGCAAACTTAACCTAGTCCTATAGTAAATAAAATCGTATACATTCTTAGCATATTGATTGAGCCAAGTTTGTCTTATAAATTGGCTGCAAATTTCTATTTTTTTATGTACTTGTGGACTCCTAATTGATAACTTTTGCGCTTAAAATGGTTCCTATCAATGAGCTCTCATAATGTG
>JANZLC010000004.1:21304227-21323457 GCA_026413385.1 Erythroxylum gracilipes
TATGTCATATTATCTTACCCACATTAACATGCTAATTAATCCCAAATATTAATCCCTCAAAACCTCAACATTAATTTGAATCATGCCTAATAAAAAAAATTGGGGGGCTAACATTTCTCCCCCTCTTAAAGAAATTTCGTCCTCGAAATTCTTACCTGAACCATTGAAGAGTTGTGGATACTTCTCCCTCATGGCTTCCAAGGGCTCCCACGTGGCCTCTTCAACAGAATGATTTCTCCACAGAACTTTTACTAGCTGAACTATCTTGTTCTTGAGGACCTTTTCCTTGGTGTCCAAGATTTCCATTAGAATCTCCTCATAACTTAGATCATCCCTCAATTGAACCTCAATGATCTAAATGATGTGGGAGGGATCAGATCTTTATCTCCTTAACATGGAACCATGAAAGACATCATGAATCTGCGATAATTTCGGTGGCAACGCCAAACTATAGGCTAGCGGTCCAATTCTCTCAAGAATTTCATAAGACCCACATATCTCGGACTCAACTTGCCCTTTTTGCCAAATCTAATGACTCCTTTCCAAGGAGACTCCTTAAGAAAGACCTTCTCACCGACTTCGTACTCCATCTCCTTTCGGTATGCATCAGCGTAACTTCTCATTCTATCCTGGGCTACCTTAAGTCGTTGCTTAACTACGTTGACCTTGTCTACTGTCATCTGTAGTAACTCTGACCCTATCAGTTTTCTTTCTCCTTCTTCATCCTAACATATCAGAGTTCTACATCTCCTTCCATACAGTGCTTCATATAGAGCCATCTGAATGCTCGAATGTTATGAATTATTATAGGCAAATTTGACCGATGGCAAATGCTCGTTCTAAGCTCCTCTGAAATCCATCACACATGCCCTAAGCATTCCCTCAAGGGTTCAAATGGTCCTTTCAGATTGACCATCTGTCTGAGGATGAAAAGTCGTGCTAAAATTCAACTTAGTTCCTAGAGCCTCTTGTAAGCTTCCTTAGAATCTCGAAGTAAACCGAGGATTTCTATCAGAAATTATAGAATCTGGAATCCCATGTAATCTTATTATCTCATCAATATATTTCTTTGCTAGCATATGTAGAGAATCAGTCTGTTTAATTTTCAAATAATGGGCTGACTTCGTCAAACGATTAACAATGACCTATATAGCATCATACTTCATACTGGCCTTGGGCAAACCCATTAGAAAATCCACGGTTACCCGTTGCCATTTCCACTCAGGAATGGACAAAGGCCTTAACTTTCTAGAAGGTGCCTAGTGTTCAACCTTGACTTGCTGACACATTAGACACTTATTTGCATACTTTGCTATATCTCTTTTCATGCCTTTCCACCAGAAATGCTTTCTCAAATCTCTATATATCCTGGTACTACCTGGGTGCATGACATAAGGCGCATTGTGTGCCTCATCCAATATCTTATCTTTCACTTTCTTGACATTCGGAATACATAGTTTGTTTCCTACAATCATGAGTCCATCATCCCTCACTACCACTTTAGATTTCCTGCCATTTTGAATTTTTGCTTGGAGCTTACTCAATTCTGCATCCCGTGCTTATAACTCCCTAACCTTCTCTCTAAGTATCGGCCTTACTCTGAAAGTAGCAACAACACATTCAGGTTCCTCCTGTTTCAAACTTATTCTAAGCTTAGCCATTTCTTCCAATAAGGGCAGATAAACTGTCTGAACATGGGCTATTGATGATTTTCTACTCAAGGCATCTGCCACTACATTTGCTTTTCCTGGATGATACTCAATTAACAAATCATAATCTTTAATTAGCTCCAACCACCTTCTCTGTCTCAAATTCAGTTCCTTTTGACTCAACAAATACTTAAGACTTTTATGATCGGTGAAAATCCTCGTTTGAATCCCATACAAATAATGTCTCCAAATCTTTAGTGAAAAAACCATTGCTGCTAACTCCAGATCATAGGTCGGGTAATTCAGTTCATAAGGCTTTAGCTGTCGCGAGACGTAAGCTATTACCTTGTCTTCTTGCATCAACACACAACCCAAACCCTTTCTCGAAGCATCACTGTACACTATATAACCCTCATCTCCAGTAGGCAAAAAAAAAACTGGAGCACTTGTTAATCTGCGCTTGAGCTCCTTAAAACTCTTCTGACATTCATCACTCCAGATAAACTTCTGATTCTTCCTCAATAACTTGGTCATAGGAGTAACTATCATCGAGAATCCTTCAACAAATCTCCTATAATACCCTGCCAGACCCAGGAAACTTCTTACTTCTGCCACTATCGTCGGTTCATGCCAATTCACCACTGCTTCAATTTTTCTTGGATCAACATGCACCCCATCTTTAGAAATCACATGTCCAAGGAATATCACCTCGTGAAGTCAAAACTCATACTTGCTAAATTTGGCATAAAGTTCCTTCTCCCTTAATGTCTGCAACACTATCTTGAGGTGTTCCTCGTGTTCCCCTTCACTCTTGGAATAAACCAGAATGTCATCGATAAATACTATGACAAACTGATCCAGATACTCCTTGAAGACCCTATTTATAAGATCCATGAATGCAGTCGGAGCATTGGTCAGTCTAAATGGCATGACTAAAAACATATAATGTTCGTACCGTGTCCTGAAGGATGTCTTATTTACATCAGACTCCTTGATTCTGAGCTGATGATAGCCTAACCTGAGATCAATCTTTGAAAATACCGTTGCTCCTTATAGTTGGTCAAACATATCATCTATTCGAGGCAGAGGATACTTGTTCTCAATGGTCACCTTGTTGAGTCTCCAATAATCAATGCACATGCACCATGTCCCATCCTTCTTCTTAACAAACAGAATTGGCGCTCCCCATGCTGACGAACTCGACCTTATGTACCCCTTCTCTAGCAGTTCCTCCAACTGTTCCTTGAGCTCCTTCAGTTCAGCTGGGCCATCCTATACGGTGGTATAGAAATGGGTGCAGTTCTGGGAATCAAGTCGATGGCAAACTCGATTTTCCTTACCGGTGGCAAACTAGGTAAGTCCTCTAGGAACACATTTAGAAACTCCCTCACTACTGGAAAATCCCTTAACTTCCCTTCATTCACATTAGTGTCCACAACATATGCCAAGAAGGCTTCATACCCTTTTTCCATCATCCTGTCAGGTAATATAGCTGAAATAAGTCTTGCCGATGGTACTCTCCTATCTCCTCGGAAAGTCACCTTCTCTCCATTTCCCAGATCAAATTCTACAACCTTAAGGCTATAATCCAACTTCGCATGATAGTTCTCCATATCATCCATTCCAAGTATGACATCTAAGCCTTTTAGGTCCAGAGGTAGTAAGTCCACTACCAGTCTAGAACCCTCAATAACCAGTTCACAGTCTCTACATACTTGACTTATTATCACCTTCCTCCCTAAAGGAGTGTTAACAATTAAAGGACTACCCAAGGGCCTCAAATCAACATCATGTAATGTCATGTTTGTAGAAATGAATGAGTGCGTGGAGCCAGAATCAATTAAAACATATACTTCAGAATTAAGTAACTAAGCCATACCCGTGACAACTTCAGGTGCAGTTGCAGCTTCCTCTCTGGTCATGGCGAACACCCTTGCTTGAGCCTGAACCCTTGATCTTCCTTGAGGAATAGTCTTCTTTGTAGCTCTAGAACTGCCCACCTCAGCGACTGGCCTGGTCCCCACTGTTTCTGCACTCCTGGGGGCTTGCAACTGCGACCCCTCTTGTTTTGTTGCTTGGGGACAATCCCGGATCATGTGTCCCTTCTCTCCGCATCAGAAGCATGATCCAAGTAACTTGAAGCACTCTCCTTTATGAAGCTTCCCACAATGTTCACATTGAGGGTTTGTGTATCTGCTCCTCCTCGTCCTTCCTATGCCTCCCATATTTGAGGCTTGCCCTGAAACTGCCTTTGCCTGCTTGTTCCTAGTGGGGCCACTGCTTCCCACTTCACTCTGAGTATGGTAACTCCTTGTACCCCTCTCAGTCCTTGGAGCACTTATCCCTTTCTTAGTAGACTTGTAACATCCTGCCCCCATATTAAAGGGTGAGAACCTGAAATTTCAATACCTGTGAGCTCAAAGAGAGATTAAGACAATGCATTTTCTTGTTCATGAGTGTTGTCATACACCACCCTTGCGGGGCGCGTACTCGGATATCACCGTTGATGTCGGGTTTGGGTCACGCGGGAGTGGGGTGTTACAAGACTGCTCCCTGTTCTTCCTCTTCCTTCTCCGTTCATTTTTTATATTTTCCAATTTTTCAGGCTGGAGTGCGGCATCCACCAATTGCTGGTAATCACAGAAATTGTGGATCAAGACTTTCTTCTTGATCCCCAAATGCAGTCCTCCCTCAAACTTACGACACTTATCCTCCTTATTGGCAACAATATTGGCTGCATACTGTGATAGTTGGGTGAACTTCAGCTCATATTCACTCACACTCATGTCCCTCTGTGTGAGATTTAGGAACTTCCTGGCCTTCTCTTAGATATAGGCCCTCGAGAAGTATTTCCTCCTGAAAGCCTCCAAAAAGTCTCTCCGTGATAACACCAGAGGTATATCCTGACTGTGGGGAACTGATTCCCACCAATGAAGTGCGTCCCCCTGTAGCAAGCTCACTGCATAATCTAACTTCTCCTCATCAGAGCACTTCATTTGAATCAGGACCTTCTCTGTCCTCTTCAGCCATGTTTCAGCCTCTTCGGGATTTGTACTCTCATTGAAATCTACAGCTCCATACTTGCAGAGCTTATCATATTGTCCACTCCTCTCTACTGTAGCTAGCATCGAAACTTGTGACACTTGGCCCATGGCATAAGTGAAAGCCTGAGAGAAGGCTTGAAAGAATCGTGGGTCCATAGTAGGCATAGGAGGAGGCGGTGGAAGCACCTCATGTTGTACATTAGGTGCCTCAGGATCCGGACCAGAATGTGTCCCGACATCTTGTGGGACATGAGATTCATCCTTGCTCCCTTGATGAGAGCTAGATCGAGTCACAGCTTCTTGAGTTCTCTTTCAAGGAGACATAATCACTCCTTCAATTTAAAACGTTCAAAACCTTTGGTTCATGTTTCATGTAAAACAACTTCAAATCATGTAAAACAATTTAAATCACATAAAACAATTTCAAATCTTGTAAAACAATTCAAAACAATGTAAGTTATTCACTTTAAAACAATACATATTCACTTCATGTCTTAGACTACCCACTTTATGCCTAGGATATTCTTAAACCTAGTCACAAACTTGGACCTAAACCTAGTCTCTCTGATATCATAAGTGTTGGGCACCCCACCCATATGAGTCACGGGCCCGACGTCCTAAATGATATCTGAACGTGTATCTTACAAGGGTGGCGTGCCACCACCAGGACAAACACCAAAACAACTCGCTTCTCCTATTCCCGAACAGATTTTGGGAAACCCCAAATAGGAATTTCATTTCAACTTGTTCCGAATATTTGAGGCTCTATGTCTCTAGTTTATTTAGAGACAAGAATCATCGCATTTGGAGATCCCATAACAAGGTTATGGCTGTAAGACTCAAATAGGGTTTGATTTCAATCATATTGCACCAGTCTTAGGGCAATTAGCATAACTTATGGGATATCAGATTAAGATCATCTTAAGATGTTTTGATAGAAGACTTCGATATCTACAACTTTCATGAAAACCTCAAAGACAGATTCTATCATCTGAAGGGTCAAAAAGATGGAGCGGATGATAGCAAAAAGTAGATGATAGCAAGAAGCATATGACAACAAGAAGCAGACGAAGCAAAAAGCAAACGATAGTAAGAAGTAAATGAAGCAAAAAGTAAACGAAGCAAAAAGTAGACGAAGCGGAGTCAACTTAAGATGAAGTAAAGTCAACTTAAGACGATGTAACTCTTAAGACGAAGTGGAGTCAACTTAAGACGATATGACGTCATCACAGATGATATGACATCATTATAGACGATACGTCTCTACAGATGATACATCCTTATAGACGGTATGATGTCATCACAGACAATGTGACATCATCACAGATGATATACCCTTACAGACGATATGATGTCATCACAGACGATACGTCCTTACAGACGATATGACGTCATCACAGACGATATGTCTCTACAGACAATACCACTTGATACTCCTAAGCATCTCTCCTTCTAAGGACCATAATTTTAAACTTCGATGTCCAAAAATTACCTACTATAGACCGTTGGAAAGCTAGAAGAAAGACCTACAACTCTCTAGAAGGCACATTTGCCTAAATCAACCTAGGTTAATCCAGATCTTCCCCTGACTTCTGAACACGAACTTTTTCCTTATGCAAACTTAAAAATGCAATGTATAAACTTGAGGGAGAGGCATGAGCAAAAATGCAATCTCATTCCATTTGCATCAAAACATAAGAGTTTTACAAAGCTTTAGTAGGCATTTCAAGCCACAAATACATTAATATCTCAAAATCCTAAAATACAAAAAATACATGAATCATGAGTTGCTTAAAATGCAACTAAAGCCTTCCTTGATAAGATTTGCTTCAAATACAAAATAATCAAAGATTGGAGTGATGCCTTGACCTTTGACTACTCGATATCTTGTTCATCACTTGGATATTTGGGGGGGAGAATAGGGGGTGAGCTAAAAGCCCGTGGGTAACAATTTTATAATAGTAACAAGCAAAACCATTTACAAAGTCATTTTTAATGCAGAAAATTCACGTTTGTGCAAAATGTGTATGCATCATTCTTATCAACTTATTATGAACATATAGCATATCAAAATGATTTGGGTAGATCCATAAATATGACACACTAAACATTTCCACATAATAGTCTTGTATAGCCGTAAACTTGAGGGAGTCCATGAAGGAGCTCCATGCCACTAGCGGGCAGGCGGGAGAAGCCTATAACTTGGTCAATATGCACGTGACATTCTTGAAGGACTACCACAAGTCCATATAACACATATTTCATGAATTGAAAATAGTTTGCCTTAAATGACACATTCTTGCAAAACTTGTGTTTCATGAGCATAAAATATTTCATATGCATTTCCAAAACTTGATTTCTTAAACTTGCTATTCTTTTAAAAATCATTTCCATCATTTAATTCATCAACAATTAACACAATTCGTATACAACCATGTATCACAATCTTACAACATTAAAAAAACACAATAAATGCACATGAATAAGGTCGTTGATAAATCATTTCTTGTCATTTCTTGAAAGAAACATTAATGGCTCATTACTTAATTATAAAAGTGAAACCCACCTTGAAATTTCCTTGCTTATAACTTGCTCAAATGTGCCTCTCCTCTTGCTCCTTTTGCCTCCCTTGATTTTCTTCAACATTGATACAATGCCCAAATTAATAGGAATTCCAAATGAGAACCTAAAGAAACATATGCTTAAAATTGGTCCTAAAACACTTAAACCCATGCATTTTCTAAGCTCTTTGAATCAAAATCCTTCCAAAATCCAAAGCATTAAAAATGCTCTTACCTTAAATCTTTACCAAATAAAGAAATGTTTGGTTCAAAAGGAAGCTCTTGCTTTCCTCTACCTTTTTCCCTTCTTGCACAACCTCAAAATTACTCTTTAAGACTAAGAAAAATCAAAACCTAGTATAACTCTCATCTTTCTCTTCTTTTTCTCTTTTCTGATGCTTCTCTCTTCTTTCTTCTCTTCAATCACATTTTTGGCTTCTTAAATGCAAGCCAACAATTTCCTCTTCCCATTTTGCCCCTCATTCAAATCCTTAAGGTTTCTAAACTTATGTGACTTGCCAAATTTGTCCTTCCACACTCTTACTACTTTAATACTTCAATTCCCTTATCTTATATCATATTATCTTACCCACATTAACATGCTAATTAATTCCAACATACATTAATTTAGTAAGACTCCAAAATTAGTCTAATCATGCTGGTATACCATTAAAAAAATCAGGGGTCAACAAATTACCTATACTAGATTTGATTCTGGTGTGATATTCTATTCGTTTTTTTAATTTATACAATAGTTTTTAATTTTCTAAAAATTATAAAATATTTCTCTTATATATTATATTGTATAATTTTACATCAATTATGTTTCTAAAAATTATCATAATAATAATTTAAAATAACAATAATCTATTTATTTTAGTAATATTATTTTTCACATATTTCACATATAAACAATAATCATAATTAATATAAAAAAGATCATTTAATCATCATACAAATATAAAATTAAGGACAATATAAAGTACGTAAAATGTTACAATTTTATCATGTAATAAATAATAATTATATCAAAACATCAAATAAAAATAAATATTTATGACTCTTTAACTATTATTATTTACAATAAGAGTTTGTGTCGAGGAAACAACCAACTAAAAGTGAAACTTAAAATAAAAACATTTACAATTATATTTATATTGCATATATAAAATTTAATGTATATATCAAATATAAGTGAAATTAAAAGATGATGACAAATAAAAACCTAGAACTTTATTCAATCAGATACCCCGATTAAATCGTATTGACCTCAATTCTCATTTAATATAGAATTCTAGAGGAGTGTCATCATTATAATCATTTATATTCATTACACCAAATGACATACCAATACTTTTTCAACTAAGATTATCTTCCAAATCAATCTTATATGTTAAACTTAGTTTCTTAAAAACCCAATTTGCTAAAAGATTGAAATGGTCAAGGCAAATTAAATCTATATAACCGCTTATTCTATTAAGGATCCGAGTACACAAATAAAATTTAAATATTAAGAATTACAAGAAATTGTATCCAACTTAATAATGATAATAACCTACATTTTCTGAAGCTTTAAATTGTATCGAACAAAGATCAAGTCGTTCAATCTTTTGTGCTCTAATTTATTGCTTTTCTTGGAATGGATGAATTTAAATATGCTCTAATTCCTTTGACACTTGTTGCACTCACTCGTTGACTCAGAATTCAAATTGCAAATATCTGTAATTCTGGAGCATTACTTCTGAATTGGTCCCACAAAGTGACTATAGGACAATAAAAATAATATTACAAACAAAAAATTGATGATTAATTTTTACCAAGTAACAAAAGTGAAAAAATATATACCTGGATTATGTTTTTCTCTTTGATGAATAACAATTGGTATCCCAAAATCACCATAAGCATCCTTATATATCTCCATTTATGATCTTAGGAGATCTTGTATCATCTCATGAGCAACAATTATTGTAATAGTTAATAGCATTTTCCTATTAACATCAGCTTTCTTCATATAACTTATTTCGAAATAGACACTAGGATTAAAAAATGTGCTAACTGCAAACCACGGAGACTAAAATTGTCTTTTTCATCTCTTATTGATAACTACAAGATAAGGTGTGTATGAAGAAGACCCATTTTTTATATTGACCTTGATTGCTCCCTTCACCCTCTCTATAAGATTATAAAAATAACCTATTATTGCCTTCTCATTATTATCAGGCAAACGAAGTACCCTTACCAAAGGCTCACTATCACACCCTAATACCAAACTTCACTTTTCAATTGACTTCGAGTTAAACTTCTATCTTCACTTCGTATGGAACTAGAAATTTTCACTTTTATCTCCAGTATTGGACTACAACTCTCTACTGAAGGAATATGCTCATCCAGCTGAAACAATTAATATATAAATATATATGTTATTCAATCATAATTGAATAACATTATAATTAATATATATGTACTATTTTAAAAAATTCATCCCACTCTACTTTTGACATTAATGAACATATGTTTGCCTAATGTAAATAATAAAGTTAAACTAATAAATTACTAGTTTAAACTAATACGAGTATTCACATTCAACACAATGTTGCTGTACTCGTGGGGAAGGATCCCACTAATTACTAGTTCAAACAATTACTTCAACTGTACGTATAGCCAAGGGGTTACAGGGGACTTTTATACTAGTTGGATGAGTCTTAGTTATTTGGTATGGAAGTCACTCTATGCCAAAACCCTTCTGACTTATTTGGAGTTCATCGTTCCCTGGGATTCAGCTTCATCATCGCTCCATCCCACTTAAGAAAATTCATTTGACTAGATTGCTATTTGGATGGTGAAGTTTAATAGCAGGAAAGCCACAATTATTGAGCTAAATTCACCCATAATAAATTATTGGTAATAGGGTTTTGACTTTTAATTCAAGAACTTATACAATAAAACCAAATGATTAAATGACAATAATGCAACTGATGGAGTTGCCATGAACTGAACCAAAGAGAAGATTACTAACTGTTTATTAGTTAGTTGTAGCTTATTCATCTTCTTTGTGTAACTATTTATTATCTTTTCTATTAACTGAGCATTCATTAGAATGTAGAATTATTCCCAACAAAATGATGTACGGACATTTAACCAGGAACTCGAAGCTCAACTACTAGATGAAAATTTCATTAATGTCAAGTGATTAAACTAGATAAAACATTGAACATAGAGAATGATAAAATAATACGTTGGTGCAGGGAGAAGAGGGTAGGAGCAGCTGCTGAGGCTAGAGGGGGAAGGTGTGGGTCAAGTAGCGATTGGCGCGGTGAAGGGGTCGCATCCGTAGTGGTGACTTGTGTATGAGAGAGAGAGATAATATAGAGAGAATCAGAGAACAAGCGGCGATGACATTGAGAAACAGATGGAGAGGTGAAGCGGAAGGAACAAACATACGGCAAAATAACATCGTTTTTCTTAATGAAAAATAACCCCCCAAAACGACGTTATTTTATTTCTGAAATAAAATGATTTCATTTTGTTCAGTTCAAATAGTTGGGTCTCAGGTTTGAACCAATATTTTGAAAGGCAATGGGGTTGAGGCCTGATTAGCTTGAGCCTTGCCCGTTAACCACATGTAGGACCATTTTTGTTATCTCTAAATTTAGTTTGCTCAATTGCCCTTCTATGTAGGTTGGTGATGCTTCTAAAAATTGATAGAATCCTTGGGAAGTGAGGTTTAGGGTAATCTGTACAATTTTTGGTAAGATTGAGGTGTAACTTGGTACCTAGAGGTTTTAATTTAAACCTTTTGTTAAATTTTAGGGGATGAAATTATAAATGAATGGTATTTGTTAATTATTTTCTATTTTATAAAAATTTTAAGTAATTAATAAGATTACCCTTTTATGTCAGGTCAAATTATAAAAGTTTATTTGTAAAATATAAAAGAAAGAACGGGTAGAACTAATGACTTCTGGGGCAGGCTTTTATGAATAGTAAGTAAGCATAAAAACGAAATACATGTACGCAATGTACTGAACTGGAGAGCAGTCATCAATGGAAGCGAGTGTGGAAGAAGATGAACAAACATGGAACAGAGAAAAAGTCCCAAGAGTAATGGGGATTGTGAGTACAAGACTTTCTCAAAGAGACCTCGTCTCTCTTCTCCTTGTTAGCCCTTGGTTGTATCGTATTCTCATCTCCTATTCTTCTCTCTGGCTGGTACAGTCCTCTTTCTTTTCCCAACCCTCCGATTCATAACTCTTAGTTAGTTTTCAGTTTATTTCAATATTTAGGATCTGGGTTTTTGTGACTTTTGTCAAAGGTTCTCGATTTTCGTGAGATGACTAACGCTGGCGATCGACTCGTTGCTGCTCTTTCACTGGTAAATTCCTAGTAAAGCTTGATTGCTAAACTAGTGCTAATACTTTCTTAGTATAGGTGAAGTAACTTGGTTGTTTTGTAGTTTATGGGATAGCGGTAGTAATGGCTCTCCTTATTTGAATTGGAATCTTAATGGCTTTATTTATGTCTCATTGAAATTTAGAACGAGAGCATTTCCTTGATGGTATTGTTTGCTTTTAAGTTGTAGACGTTCCTGTATACTTATATATATTTGTTTTGTAGTCTAGATATCGGCATGTGAAGGAGATAAACCTTGAATTTGCTCAGGGTATTGAAGATATACATCTTGAAGTCCTCAGAAGCAAGGTATGCGTCTCGCTTTTGGCTGCAAGTATTATAAATAAATTGTTTCTGAAGGTTGTATCGTTTTGCGTTTAAACATCTCAGCGTTTTGAACACCTTCAAAACCTGGAATCTTTAAACCTGAATGGGTGCCAGAAGATATCTGATGATGGATTAGAAGCTATATCCAGTGTTTGTTCAAAACTGAAAGCTTTTTCAATCTATTGGAATGTGAGGTACTTTAAATTTGCTAAGATTCTGCAAGCTTAAATATCTCACCTGAATGTGGCATTTCATTTATTCTTTTTACCATTGATTAGTATTTTGTATGTTTACTTGTGCTTCAGGGTAACAGACGTTGGTATAAAGCATTTGGTTCAGAATTGTAAACATGTCGTTGTTTTGAATTTAAGTGGCTGCAAGGTAATTGATTACAACCTGAATTCAATTTACTTCTGTTTTGGGTTTTCAGCAAGACTACTTGAAGAATGCAATTGTGTCTTTGTTGGATCTCTGTAGAAATTGTATTGCCATTCGATCACCTTTGTAGCATTATAGGCATAATGACATATTTACATATTGTTTTCTAAATTCTGAAAGGACATGCACCTTCCAATTCTTTGTTGGCCATTATTATGCACCCATAATGAAATGAGGTAGTGCGATATATAGTCGTCAAATGTTCCATTGAATTTTACAAGTATAATTTGGGTTTGTTTTCTCCACCTTTTGGGTGTAATCTTTTACATTGCAGAATATTTCGGACAAGAGTTTGCAGTTAATAGCTGACAATTATCAAGATTTAGAGTCACTGAACTTGACCCGGTATGTCGCTAATTGATGTTTAATGTTACTGGTGAAGCTCATATAGCTAAAAACATCTCTCTTATCAATCTTATTCTAGTCTGAATGATGTAATGAAGTCTGCAGAAGTAGATGTGAAAGGATTGGCAAATGAAGATATTATATCAAAATTGTCTCAGAATGAATTTTTGGTGCTGTTGATATTGAGAAGTACTAAAAAATGACTATGGTTTCATGAGTCTGTATGCTTCTAGTAATCATGTTGTTTCTCCTAGGTGCATCAAGCTTACGAATGTTGGTTTGGAACAAATATTGATGAAGTGCTTCTCTCTCGAAAGTTTAAATCTTTATGCACTTTCCAGGTCACAGATGTTCTTTTAAGTGCTGTTGCAAAGCATAGATTTATGCTTATGATTCTTGTTCTGAACAATGTTCCTATCTTATTTTCTTATTTCAGCTTCACGGATACGGCTTACAAGAACATATCAAATTTAGCCCACTTAAGAATTTTAGATTTATGTGGTGCACAGGTGAGAATCAGTGTTGCTGATCAAGCTTTTACATCTTCTATCTTTATCTTGAGGTCGATCATAACCTAAAATTGGATTTCCAGTATTTATCTGATGAAGGACTTTCCAGTATAGCTAAGTGCAAAAGTCTTGTCTCTCTCAATTTGACTTGGTCAGTTAAATATTTGTCCTTTAGAAATTTCTTTAATAACAAGAAACAGTTAGTTAAGAACATCTTGAATATCTTCAATAGGTGTATACGTGTTACTGATTTGGGGGTCATAGCTATTGCTGAAGGTTGCACCTCTCTGGAATTTCTCAGGTGATCCTTTTTTTCTGCAGGTCAATTTAAGTTGAAAAATAGTTCCTCTTGGCCCTTGTTTTTCCTATTTTTTTTTTATTTCCATACGACTCATTACCTTTGTGCTTTCTGATATTTTCTCTTGCAACAGACTCATAAACTACTTTCTCCCAACATTTTTTAAAAAACTTTTGCCACCTCTAAGTAGCCAGTTAACTTGAGGTTAAGGAACTGCTAGTATTCAAAATAAAACTAAACAAAATAGGAATGCTCAACAAAGTGGCAATGTACTACTGGATAACATTTTTCAGGAGCCTGAGCTTGATTTAAAATGCATTAAATCTCCTGTTGGCATATTATTTGGATTGTGTAATTCTTTGTGTGCATAACCTGAAATTTATCTATCGTTCATGAATTTTGGAGCATATTGACATCTTTGCAATTATTGTTGGATGCAAAGTTAGCTTAAAAAGCAATTCACGAGCTCAAATATATTGTTACAAATTTGCACTTTGCTCTTGTATTAATTTTGTTACTGATATCATTGAAATAATCAATGCAGCTTGTTTGGAATAGTTGGTGTGACTGATAAGTGCCTGGAGGTCCTATCAAGATTTTGCTCCAAAACCATCACAACCCTTGATGTTAATGGTTGCATAGGCATCAAGGTATTTCTCTTCCTCTTAGTGAAGAAGGTTTCCTTAACTATATTTGAAATTAAATCGTTACGTGTTAAGGCATCTTTTTAGTTGTCTAATGAAAGATTTTGACAATAGTGTTCCTGTAGCGTTAAGGACCAAATCCCCTCCTCTCTTAGAGTGTTGATCTAAGGCAGTTAGTTTAGCAGAATAAAAGGAAAAGATCTACAGTTAGGAGGGAAATGTAACTAATGTCTGTCCAAGTAAATGCATAAATAAGTTCTTCATTAGCATAACTAGTTTTATTACTTTTTGCTCTTCCACCACAATTACTTGGCCCCTACGTTGTCACCACCTTGACTTTCACTACCACGTGCAAATCCTATCTGCTCCCACTGCTGATGCTACCCAACTCCATTTTTCCTTCATAATCCATGTAACTACCTGTACCCTTAAGAGCCTTCTGTTACAGCCATTATTGAAATTTATTGATCACTGCAGCACTAGTTTTACTTTAGAATTGTGTAAAAATGCCAATACCACTGCAATCATTTGCATCATTCTAGACCATTTCCATTTCCCTGCTTGTCATCATCTAACCATCTCCATTCTTCACATAAAGGAGGAATAGCTGTCACCATTTCCTTTAATTAGAAAAGAAGATTTAAACTAGTTTTTTTTAACCTTACACCTCAATAGTCCACAATCGCTCATGCAACAATTGTTTGCAAAGACAACCAAAACTGCTTGAAGAGAAAAGATCTCATCTTTTGACCATGATTGAATATATATAATAGTTATCTTGCAACTACTAAATCCACAGCCCCTCCTTTCCGAGTGAGAAGAGGAAAGAGTAAAATATCTCTTGCTCCTATTTACTTTGGCTAGAATTAGTATGAAGAAGCTAGAATTAAACTGGTTACGAGACAAATAGGAGAAGCTTATAGCTCATTTTCCTTTTTCTAACTTGAACAATGCCTGGCATTTGAAGCATGCACATTCTGGTTTCTTCCAATTCTGTGTGGATAGAAGCTAGCTATATCTATTCATATAGGAGTCCCTGCCAATTTTGTGTTGGTACTGGAATCATTTTCCTTGATTTAGGTTTTGCCATATTCAAGATAAACAAAAACATTCTTTGCCATGGGGTGTGAATTGGGAAAAGAATGGAAGAAAGACCAATTAGATGTGTTTATGATGATTTCCAAATGAATTGTGTAAAACTGCTCATTTTTTGTTTTATATTTCTCTTATGGGTTTAATTCAGAGTTTTGACTACACAAATTTTTGTTGTAGAGGCGGAGCCATGATGAATTGCTTCATTTGTTTCCTCATCTCAGATGCTTCAAAGTGCACAGCTGACATGCTGCAACATGTTTTTATTATATACATGCTACCCTTCAGATCTAAATATTGTGGGGAGCAATAGAGCTTGTAAGCCATCTTCTTGTCCTCTACAATTGGTAAAGTTGCATGATTGAAATAGGATCAGAAGTTGATGACATTTCTGCATAACTGACCTTTAGCTACATTGTAGAAGATTATGGATGAACAAGAGGGTTGTTCATATTAACTAGCATCATATTGTCATTATATCTTGAATACCAGGTGCCCGTAGCTTGACCCCCTTCCACAAATTCAGTCCTGTTACGGTCCCGAGTCTTTGATCGAGTCACCGGATCATGAACCGGAGATTTTTCTTCCAACAAAGGGTTTTTACCCTTGTTCTTTGTAGCGCCCCCTTACCGTAGGGTACACACCGGGACGCCCACGGGTCATTCCGGTACATATCCTACGACAAGGAAGAACTACGAACAAACACCACTATACTGCACATGGCATCATAATAATAAAGCATCAATATAAAATCACAACTTTTTTTAAAACGAAATCATTTTCTATTTCATTCCATCAAAATCCGGTAATTTACATACTATCAGTTTTGTCTGTCTATACATCGCTCTGAAAACTTAACACAGACTGCTATATAACAAAGTATAAAATATCAGTCCTAACTAGGTTATCCCAAAAATCCCAGCTGACCGACCTGTGAGCCATAGCCTCCCTCTCCAAAATAATCTACGCGGCTCGAATAGTCCCTCTGAAGCTAGGGGTCTACTCTCGATCCTAAAAAATAGGTTGCAATTTTGGGTGAGTTTGCGAACTTAGTGAGGAACCATCATCGATGGTTCACCCAACTCATGCAGCACGCAAGCAATTCACAGATTATAACACAATAGCACATTCAGAAGTACCACATGATTGTATTAACGCAAATCACAAATGTATAAGGCATTCTTGCCTTTCACCCAATCAAATTGCTCAATCAAATGCATATGAAATGTGTATGTGACACTTTTCTATTTTATTATGGTGTTGTGACCGAGCGCCTAAACTGTCCCAATAAGGGCGCATTAAATCGGTGAGCCTGTGGCTCTAAATCAGTGTGGGCTCGAGGCCCAATACGGTGAGCTTTTAGCTCTCGGTGGCTGCTCCGGTCACAACTGTCATTATCTGATCATACATTCATGTATGAAATGCATATTCCCAATTAGGCAGTAAATGTATCACAATTAATCCATGTGTCATAATCAAATCACGTATCATGGTTTACCACAACAAAAGCAAGTAATTTCACAGATTCATAAACAAATAAATACTTCTATGTCATAACTCCCAATACATCGGGCCTTCTGCCTGGAATCCATAGTCAGAATCAATCGCAAAACCCACCATTATTCACCACAGTAAACATATAATAATCGAGATAACCATCTAGGTTACTCACCTATAACTTCCGAGCTAATTCCTGGAAGTCTCAACAACGTCGGTGGATCGACGCTCCAAATGTGCCTCTATAACAGTCAACAAAGACTAACATTACCAATTGTACAATCAGACATAGCTAATAATGCACATATAGCGATTAAAAATGTATACAATGTATGTTCGTGACATTCCCGGGACCAATCTAAAAATGTCCATCACAAAAATTTCATCTAAAAATTAGAAATCTAACGACACCAAAATCACTAATTTCGGATCCCTATAGGTCCAAAAATTAATAAAATAATGACCAGAAAAATAATTAACCGGCCCTCTCACTTTAACCTAACCAATCCATGTGAATTTTATCTCTAAAAATTCTCAAATTTACATAGAAATAAGATTAAATATTTCACGGATCCGATGCCTCGAGAATCAGGTCAATCGGACGTCGGACGGAAAAGTTATTCCCAAAAGAAAGCAAAAATCCAAAAAAACACAATTAATAGATATATATAATAACTACCTCGCGGGGGCGAGGCGTCGCCCTCACGGGGCGAGCCAATTTGCCTTCTAGCGAGGGCGAGGCGTTGCCCTCGCGAGCAGGTGAGCTTTAGCTCGCCTCGCCTTCGCGAGCGGGCGAGCTTCAGCCCCAATTTCTTTTTTTTTAACACTGAAAATTCCTTTTGTTTTCTAACATGCATAATATCTGATCTAGAAGTCCAAATCTTACAAATTTGGTGTCTATGGAAAGAGAAAAGAAAACTCTACAAGTTTCATGAAGAGCACAAAAATCAATTTCACCTCTAAGGGTGCCAAAAATGCATTCAAAATTACTGCCTTCACAATATTGCTCAAACCAGTATACCATTTTGTAAAAATCATAACTTTTTATTCCCTTTTCCAAAAATTCCAAACCTTATGTCAAAAGAAAGATCAAAACATGTTCTACAACTTTCATGAACAACTTGGAAGCAAATTTAACCTATAAACACATTAATTTCTCACTCAAATTTTCAGTCCACATATCTCACCCTAAACAGTATACAATCTTTTAAAAAGCAGGAGAAACAACCAAAATGTCTGGACTGTCAACTTTTTCATGTTGGGGTGGATACACGTCTGAATCCAACCTGACCTTTACAGGGGGTAAAGGGATGAGAAAAAATTCAACAAAATAGAGCCCAAATGGGACTAGAGATAACACCAACGAAAATAAGAGAGAGAAAACTCAAATGAACACACAGACATAGCACATACAAGTTATTCACGCAGAAAGCAACTTCCAAAAGCTGATTCCTTTCTTATAGATCAAATAGCACATACAAGTTATTCACGCAGAAAGCAACTTCCAAAAGTTGATTCCTTTCTTATAGATCAAATTGTACAAAAAAAGACTATTACATCATCCAAATTGTAATTCGAAATTGTAAATGGGTTTAATCGAAATTAGACCAGAAAAATCCTTGAATATAAGTAAAAACAGAAATAAGAAATCAAAGAACAGAAAACAAGAGAAAATATCAACTGAAATAGTTTCTACTTCTTTTTTTGTAATAACTAACATCGAAAACCAAAATATACAACAGAAGAAAAAAACTCCGAAAGCAGATCTACTAGAGAAAGGAAGAAAGAGAGATTAAATAGTGAACCTTGCGATAAATGGTGCCGTCCAGCCTCATACATACCACAACAAGTTTTAATTGTGTTCTACTGTCAGTTTCAGCATCAAAGGATTAGGTATAGAGCTGAAGAGAATAGGAATGACCGAATGAGGGTTTTGTTTTAAATTATGTCAGTAAACCAGTGGTCGAACCGGTTCGATCAGTACCGGTCGAACCAGTCAATTTACCGGTTCACACCGGTTCGAACTGGTTCAATTTTAAACTGATTTTTAGGGATTAATCGGACCGGTTAGCTGACTGGTCATCGGTCGAACCAGCCGGTCCGGTCTGGGTTTCAAAATAGTGATTTCAGCCTAACCTTGAAGCTTTAAGGAAACTACTCACTCATGATAGGATGACTAACACAGAAATTAGAGTCAGGAAACAACATTAGGAGAAATCATATAATAAATCAGAGAATAAATTGTAAGAAAATCCCGGGACGAACATCACATGTTCAGACAGCGGAAAACAAAAATTTTTGTTCCCAGGACTTTCCCGAAACCCAGGATCCCGGTGTCGGTATGAAAACCTCAAACTTGTATAGCCAATAGAGACTATCTCTAAAGGTATCCACGCAGAGATCAGAAAACCTAACCGAGTCAAACCCCTTTGACTCG
>JANZLC010000004.1:21323557-21333924 GCA_026413385.1 Erythroxylum gracilipes
ATATTAAAAGTAACAATTACGGATTACAGTTAATATTTTAGCAATAGGTTCGAAATAAAACGATCAAAATAATCTATCAAAATCATTAATTCCAAAACCATTAAAATCAATTCCAACAACACAACAATCCGAAAATAAATCACAACTTTAAAACGACAAAAATAGCTTAACCATGACTTGGCGTTGATATCCCCGTTGAACCGGTGTCGGGAAGTTAGCCTATCATCTCCATTTTTATGCTCCAAAGATGAGTCATATGTATTTTGCAATAATAATGCTCACGGTAGGACGACTAAAATGAAGGATTAATTAATCTCTGGCAGCTCCATGTCTACTGCAATCAATGCTTTGTTTCTGTCTCTGGTACTGTTTTCATCAACTGGTAGCTTCCCTTTCCTCGTGTTCTGCGTGCCAACCTTCTCAAAAACCTTCGCCTCTTAAGTACAAAGACAATATATGATTAAAATCCTCCAGCACCAACGTGGTTCATGCTCTTCGTTTCCTTCCCCCCAGCTTCGCGTGCAACTCCTCTCCCTGTATAATTCAGGTTTTCTTCTACCTCCACCGCCAGCTATTGCTTGTCTTAGGTCTGCGCCGCCACACAACTCTTGTTGTCCTCTTGTGCATGTGCGTTGATGTTTCATTTTTCCATGCGTGACTCTGATGTTCTAGCGGCAAACGCTTGTTCTCCAGTCTGCGTGATTTACTCACGCTGTTCATTGCACAACGCTAGGACAATTGTTGCCGCACTCTCTCTTTTGTTTCCATATGATTTGCCTCCAGCTGTCTTGAACTTCCTCTGCTTTGTTTATGTCAAGCTACCCATTTGCGTCACTTTCAATTGCTGTAGCTGCTGCTCTGCTTTTTAAAAATTGCTCTCCTATGCGTTGAATCCCTTATGCTTGATGTCCTCACTTGCTGGTCCCACGCTATTTAGATGGGACACTCTTTCTCCAGCTATTTTCTCCTTGGCTTGGATTTTTTTTCTCCTTCTTTTCATGTGTCTTGCGTGTCCACTGCTCTCAGCCCTTTGTCCATTTGATTTTGTCCTTACCTCATCCTTCATTTGGTTTTAACAATTAAAAACCTTGTCATTAAAAATGCATGGCACAGCTGTGCGTTAATGCACAAGCTGTGCGTCCCATGCGTTATTAACGCATGGGAAATTTTTAATTGATTTTTATTTTTATTTTTATTATTTTTTTAATAGGCAAACAAGTTGTATTTCAATTTGAAAGAATCTTGTCATTTTAATCTCAAAAATATACCAACATACTCAACATAGTAGTCAACGTAAATTGAACACAAATTGAGCATTTTATCTATAAAAATAGGATTGAAATCACAAGTAAATGCATAAACAAATATGTAAAAATTCAATCCTATCAAACTTCCTTCTAAAGAAAATTTCCTCATTGTCTCAATTTCATAATGACACCAAAATTATTTAATTTGGTGCAATACACCAAGAGTTATACCCCAAAACATTTCAGACTATCATTTTGCTAACACATTTCCAGCAACTTACTTCCATACAAAAATTTACATTCTTAGAGTATGAATTAAAATTCACTTCCTTCACACAAATTGTAGCCTTATTTCTCTAGTTTAATTCAATTCAAGAATCACCTCATTTGGATAACTAGACCAAACGTTATGACCAAAATAATGTCAGCACTTATTAGTCCAAGACTGAACACTAAACCCGATTTCAATTCAGAAATTGAAAATCTTAAAGGCTAAATTGAAATTTAGTTCCTTCATATGACTTGTAGCCCCATTTCTCTATTTTACTTTACCTCAAGAATCAATTCAATTGAATCTCCATAGATCAAGAATTTCTCAAAATACTGAACGATGTTCAGAAAATTTCCCAACTCACTTTGATTAAATCAATCATCCTCAATTTAACCTCAAACATTCATAAATTTCCTATGGACAGATAGAGGAAAGTCTTAGGAATCCAACGCTTTAAAAATCGGATCAATCAGATGTCAGACAAAGAAATTAAAAGCAAAAGAATGGAAGAAATTCAAATGGAACAAAACAATTTAGCCAGCTCGCGATCGCGAGTCAAAAAAAACAGAAGCTGGCTTGCGGTCGCGACCGGCTTGCGACCGGCTCGCGATCACGAGCCGAGAGAATGGCAGAGTCGCAGTCGCGACGGCTCGCAAGTGCGAGCCTCGAAAGAAAAAGACCATCTGTTACGGTCCCGAGTTTGGGATCGCGTCACCTGACGATTAGCTGGAGATTTTTCTCCCAACAAAGGGATTTTTCCCTTGTTCTTCCTCCTAGATGTACCTATAGTGGGTAATCCAACACAACTCGTCAAAGGGAGTTGCAACCTTAAAACTCGTTATGGAGAGAGTTTCTGATCTCAAGATTTTTGATAAATTATGCTTTCCCTTTTATTGCTGAATAACTCCCAATTTATAGGGAAATCTCCTTACAAGCAAGAAGAATAATAATAGGACTAGAACTCCTAGCTAAACAAACTCCTAATGCTAAACAACTCCTACTGCCAAGTAAGGATTCAGAATCCTTATTAGAATATGACATAACTGGAATAACAAAAATTAGACTTTTGTTTTACGTCGTTGTAACATTACTCCCCTCCTCCATAAAAAGCTTGTCCTCAAGCTTGAAGTCCGGAAATGCCCTTTTGAACTCCAAGACATCTTCCCAAGTAGCATCCTCTATCGTACCTCCATTCCATTGTACTAAAATTTCCCAACGACCTCTATTCAATCGAGACCGCAAGTGGGTCATAGGACTGATCACAATTCGACCTTCTTCAAGTGGGGGTAGCGCTGGTGGCTCCCCGGGTATCGCACCCTTGAAAGGCTTCAACAAGGATACGTGAAAAACATTATGCAGCTTGCAGTCCAAGGGAAGCTCTAGTTGGTATGCCACGGTTCCAATGCGTTTTGCCACCCGAAAAGGTCCATAAAACTTGGGGGCAAGTTTATGTGTAATATGCCCAGCAATTGTCTTTTGACGATATGGATGTAAACGCAACCACACGTAATTACCAGGAGAGAAGGCCACATCACGATGTCCTTTGTCATAGAGGTTCTTCATTTGTTGCTGTGCTTGGTGGAGTTTAGTACGAATTGCCACTAAAGCTTCATCACGATCAAGAAGTGCTTGATCCACCGCATCTACTCGGGAAGTTCTTGCAATGTATGATGTCAAGCTCGAAGGTTCCCTCCCATATACTACTTGAAAGGGAGATGTTTTAAGGGCTGTGTGGAAGGATGTGTTGTAACAAAATTCAGCTCGAGGAATCCATTCTACCCACTTCTTAGGTCGATCTCCAATAAGGCAACGCAAGTACATTTCAATGGTGCGATTAACCACCTCGGTCTACCCATCAGATTGGGGGTGATATGCGGAGGAGAAATTAATATTAGTTTCACATAAATGGAACAACTCCTTCCAAAAGGTACTAGTAAAAAGGGTATCTCGATCACTGACAATAGATTCAGGAAGGCCATATAATCGTACAATATTTTCAAAGAATACCCGTGCAACGGTGCAAGCATTGTACGGATGGGCCAATGGAATAAAGTGAGCATATTTTGAGAATCGGTCAACCACCACTAATAATGCAGTTTTACCCAACGATTTTGGTAACCCGTCAATAAAATCCATCGATATATCTGACCAAACCTGGTGAGGTAATTGTAACGGTTGAAGTAATCCTGCTGGACTCAAATGTTCAGCTTTATTTCGTTGGCAAACTACGCATGCTGCGACATATTCCTTGATGGTGTTTTTCATGCCCGACCAATAAAAATCCTTGCGAATTCGTTGTAACGTCTTCTCAACACCTTCATGAGTATTATCATGGATTCCGGATAATATAGCACTGATTAAGGAAGAGGTTGGTAATAGGTAAATGCGATCTCGAAAGAACACCATTCCATCACGCAAAGACCAACCTGGTTCTAATGTACCTTGCTCAATTCTCGATTTAATTTCCAGTAAAGTGGCTGAATCTTGAATCTCTGCTTGAATCTCATCGAACAAGACAACTTGTGGTTGAGATATTGGGTACAACAGCTCACAATCTTCTTCACGTCTTGACAAAGAGTCTGCTGCAGTGTTCAACCAACCAGCCTTATATTCCACTCGAAAATTGAATCCCATTAACTTGCTAAGCCAGTGTTGTTGGGGGGATGTGGACAACCGTTGTTCAAGTAAATACTTGAGACTAAAGTGATCTGTTTGAACGATAAAAGAACAACCCCAAAGGTATGGTCTTCAATGTTGGACTGCCTTCAATAACCCGATTAATTCTTGCTCATACGCTGCAAGTTTAAATGACGATCTGTTAATTTCCTGCTAAAGAAGGCAATGGGGTGTTCCTTTTGTTGCAGGACTGCTCCTATTCCTACACCAGACGCGTCGCATTCAATTACAAACTCTTCCTCAAAATTAGGTAAACTCAGCACTGGGACAGCTGTTAAGGCTTTTTTTAGCACGTCAAAGGAGGCTCAAGCCGCATCATTCCATTGAAAGGCTTGTTTCTTTAGCATATTTGTCAAGGGGGCAGTAATTTGACCATAATCCTTAATGAATTTTCAGTAATATCCTATCAAACCCAAGAATCCATGCAAAGCTTTGATAGTTTGAGGTTGAGGCCAATCAGCGACCGCTTGAATTTTACTTGCATCGGTGGAAACACCTCCTGATACCACATGGCCTAAATAGGAGACTTGTGGTTCTCAAAACGAGCACTTTGACTTCTTAAGATAGAGATGATGGGCCCTCAATAGTTCAAAGACAATTTGTAGATGCATCAAATGGCTCTCCTAAGAGCTGCTGTACACAAGGATATCGTAGAAAAAAACAAGCACAAATTGACATAAATGGGGTCGAAATACCTCGTTCATTAACACTTGAAAGGTGGAAGGGGCATCGGTTAGTCCAAAGGCCATGACAGGGAACTCAAAATGGCCATGGTGAGTTTGGAAAGCTATTTTTTTCACATCTCGAGGATCCATTCGAATCTGATGATAACCGGATCGGAGATCAAGCTTAGTAAAAAATTTTGCGCCATGCAACTCATCTAACAATTCATCAACTACTGGGATGGGAAATTTATTCTTCACAGTTTTATCGTTTAGCTCCCGGTAATCGACACAAAATCGCCATGTGCCATCGTGCTTGCGAACTAGTAGTACAGGGGAGGAGAATGGCGAACAACTAGGCCGGATAATGCCTTGTTGTAGCATTTGCTGACATTGTTTTTCAATCTCGTCTTTTTGAAAGTGAGGATATCGATAGGGTTGAATCACCACGGGGGCTGTATCCAGCTGTAAATTAATACGATGATTGCATGGTCGGATCGGTGGTAGTCCTATTGGCTCTTGAAATAATTCCTCAAAAGCTGCCAGTATTTTCTCCAAGTCCCTCTTTTGAGGTTGTGTTGCTTGAAGATGATTTATTGTTAAGTGTGAGGGCTACGGCTGTCCCTATAACATAATTGGGTTGCCCGCTTTCTCGAAGCGCATTGTTAGGGACATAAAATCCCGTAAAACTGGCCCCAATGTTCGTAGCCACTATATACCTAATACCAAATCAAAACCAGCCAAGGGAATCACATAAAAATCAGCCTTGAAATGATAATTGGTGACTGAAAACTGTACGTTGGTGTATTTGCCTAATCCCACCACTTGCTCCCCATTTGCTACAGCCACTTTAAGGTTCGTTTGGCGTTGAATGTGAATTCCTAAGCTTCGAGCTGCTGTCGAACTAATAAAGTTGTGAGTACTACCGGAATCCACCAAACTAGTTAATGGCTGCTCACAAATTGTTGCCGTTAATTGTATTGTTCTAGCATGTTGTTTGCTTGTAATAGCATGTAAGGATATCGCCGGAGTACTTTCTTCTTCTTTTGAGTCTCCTTCCTCTCTGTCTTCTATTTCCAACCAAAATAGCTTCTTGCATTGATGTCCAGGAACATATTGTTCATCACAATTATAACACAATCCTTGAGTTGTACGAGTGGCCATCTCAGCTCTTGTTAATCTCTTAATAAATGGAGTTGAAGCTCTGCTTGAAGTGGTTATTGCACTGCCAACAACAGTGTCCGATTTGGAATTATTTGAAGTTCCCTTTGAATTGAAGTTGGTGGTAGGATTTACGCCTTTCTTCATGTTTTGGGTGAGTTGTAATTTTCTTTCAAAAGCCCTGGCCAAATTCATGACATGTAACAAGTTCGGTGGGCTGTGCAACTCTACGTCAATGGGGGATATTCTCCTTTAATCCTTTTGTAAACATGTCAACCTGCTGATCAGCTCGTACCGAGCTTGCTCGTGCTAATAAGGTTTGAAATTCTCGCTGGTACTCTTCTACGGAACCTGTTTGTTTGAGGTTAATTAACTCTCCTAAAGTTTTGTTCCGCAAGGGTGGTCCCAAGCGAAGGGTACAATTCTCCCTGAATGTCTTCCATGTCATGTTCGGTTCCTCTTGTTCAATTTGGTAAAAGCATAATTGGGCTTCCCCAGTCATGTGAAATGTTGCCAGACCAACTTTGTCTCCCTCAGCCGTTCTCTAATTAGCAAAGAATTTATCGCACCTATGGAGCCACACCAATGGTCACTTGCTCCATCATAGGTGGGGAAATCTAACTTCGTATACCGCAGCACAAAGCCTCCTGTTCCTCCGCCATTCACGCCTCCTTTACTGCTACTGTTTTCTTCATCAATGTGAGGATTCTGGTTTTGGTTGGAGCCTACATTGCTTCCGTCCCCAACGTCAACTCCTTTACCACGGCTGCTGGCACGAATTAAAGTTTCAAGTTGCTGTGATAATTGTTGAAGTTGAGCCGCCATTCGTGCCTTTGCAGTGGCCCGCCTTGATTCTGCTGCTGCTATTTTAGCATCAGTTTGAGATTGGTTTTCACATAAAAGATTATGTAACCGTTCTTCTATGATGTTCTCGTCCATGGTATTATTGTTGAATAACTCCCTCTTTATAGGGAAATCTCCTTACAATAATGAAGAATAATAGAACTAGAATTCCTAGCTAAACAATGATTCAGATTCCTTAATAGACTCCCTTTACTAATAAAACTCCTACTGCCAACTAGAATTCCTAACTAAGCAAGGATTCAAATTCTGTAATAGATTCCCTTTCCTAATAAAACTCCTACTGCCATAAAATAAGGAAGTAACATAACAGAATTGGAAATAACTAAAATTAAGCCACCTAGAATTCCTTATTTCACACGGAATCAGTATCTTAGGCAATGGTCTTTCTGCGTCGTTCATATGTTTGACCCACAAATGCATCCACAACAAGTCCCCATTTTTTAGTTCTTTTCTTGTTTCTTTTTTGACCTTGCTTTGGCTTTCTCCCGTTGAGGTGGGATGTATTTAGGGTTGGTGGTTGGCGAGGGGAGAAATTTGGTAATAGAGAACTACAAAATTATGGCATTATCATCAATGGTTTCTGTTTCATTTGATTCTTCGGGAACTCCAGTACTTCCATTAGTTGACCTGTTGTGCTTGAACTAAAATGATAAAAATTGTTTTCCAATCAGGAAATTCCTGAAATTCATGTCGGTACTTGCAAATAAAAAACTTCTTTACCCGCATTGCAGTGAGTGTAATTTTTGAAACTGCTACTGAATAATTCTTAGTTCATTGAAGTTCCCTTGGAAATAATCCTTTGGATTGTTACTGTACAGCAAGAATGATTGTTGAGACAAGAAAGGAATGGTCTCAAGTGTGGAAATTATCCATAGGCCTGCAGCACAACAGCAAGTCGCTTTCTCTTTGTTGGAAGTTTGGAGCATTATTTGTTTGAGAAAGGAGAATAATTTGAACTAGAAGCATCCTCTTTATAGAAAGTTGATGTTGGTTACCTGCCAAATATTTGTATTGAGTTTCCAGAAAAATATAAGCCTTGGATCTTCTTGGACAAGTAGTATAGGGCAAATCAGAGTTTGGAATGCATTACGATATCCTTTGATGAATGTGGTGTTTAATTTCATTTTAATACGTTTTATCGATATGGATGGAGTCTGCATTTGTTCATGTATCAGAAACGTTTGATGTTCTCACTGATTCTAACTTTTCAACAATGTTTCGGGTATGGTTGGTTACTGTTGTATGATATTTCAACCTTGTACTTGGCAATAGGTCAGAAATGTCTTGAAAAAGACTTTTTTTTATAGGCATTTCACTTTGTTTCTAGTGAAAACCTAAACATACTTGAAGCTGAGATGCTAATTCCCGGATTCATCAATGTTTTAGGTCTCTCCTGTTGCGAATGAATGAAAGAGCCTAATGATTGATTTTCTTACATCACCCACAAGAATCCCTTCCTCTTGGGGTTATGGGAGGAATTTTGGATATTTACTAAAAGATTACATTATATAAGCTATTATCCACTAAGGTATTGCCCAAATAACATCCATTTTCATTAACATTCCTGTCATTTAAGTATTTTTTACTATAATATCTCTGGAATGGCTTGGCATGAGGAATATTCTCTATTGTATTGTGTTGCCAACTATTTTTTATAACCATAAATTAAAATAAACAAACATTACTTACAATTGTTACGCAATAGGTAATTGGTTTTCAACAATTACCACCACAAGAAGTTTCAAAATAAGAAAATGCAGAGTTTTAAGTAAAACCATAAAAACAATTACCACCACAAGAAGTTTCAAAATAAGAAAATGCAGAGTTTTAAGTAAAACCATAAAAGAAGAGTCCGACGATATGCGCCAAAGTAATTCCAACCCAACTTTATCTCTGTTTTACCTTTTCTCCAATCAAAATATCCTGAAAAATCATATTATTCTTGCAATAAACTTCAAGACTGACATACTATAAATATTTAGCTTCGCAAGTGGAAAAAGGAGAAGCCATCTTCACAGTTGATGATCCTCTTCTTAGTGCTAAGCCCAAGTCCAAATCTGCCGAGAGAGTGGAAACAAGAAAGGTTGGGTTAAAACTAAAAATCGAACCAGAAATCAATTCAATTCGCAACTTAATCAGGTCCAACCGGCAGTCCGATCCTATTTTTAAATCTCTATTTCCCACATGATAAAAACTATAACCTTGTGCAACTGTCCCAAATTAATTCCTATAATGGATTTTACTTACGACAACCGATTTTAACACAATTGATCAAAGAAGTTGGAAGTCAGGAACCATTATAGAAAGACTTGATCATGAAGATTGTAGTTCTTTTGTGTGTAAAGCTTTAGGATATGTTGAAGCTGTTTGATGTGCATTCGACACTTCTTACTCGTCATTGTAAAATTATCTTTAGTTGAAAAAGTTCAACTGATTATTGCTTTAACTCTTCCATGACCATTCCGACTATGTTTTTGTCTTGAGTTTTATGCCTACCAAACTTCTAAGGATTGCATTCATATTCTTTTTTGATACAAAACACAGATTTAGTGAGCACATTGTCACCTTCATCTAGACTGCTTGAAGTTACTGCCTTTATGATCACAAAATTAATAACATCTTTTTCTCTGTATTGTTTTGAATTAGTCTTTGTTTGTGGTAAATTGAAGAAGAAACTGGTAGTAGTTTAGAAACGTTTACGGATAAATATGTGATTAGCAGTGTAACTAACGAAGCAGTAGATCAGACTGTATACGTTCACCTTTTCAGTGCTGTGTTTGGTAGCAGTTTATTTCATCCTCTCTCGCGCTCTCCTCTTTCCTTAAGCATGCCAAGTGCACGCGTACATATGTTATGGAAAATATCTGGCTACATGCTGGGTGAAGGCAAAATGTTTAACTCTTCCTGTCCTTAGACCTTTTGTTTCTGTGCGAAAAAATGCACTACTTCTACAGCATTGTTCCATTCTGGCTCAGGGAACTGCTGCCTTTCTTGTTCCTTGTCAATTGTTCCGAACACCAAGTAGGCAGCTCTGTTTACAGGTTGAGGATCAAACAAAGTTGCTTGGAAAGGGTTTGGCAGCGCTTGTAGTTAGTAGCGATCAGGAACTGATCTAGAAATTTTTTTAAGTGGGGTAAAATTTTAATGGGGTAAAATTTTATTGGAAGCATAATTTTATTTTTTTATGAGACCAAAACTTAAAATAATAAATTTTTTATATAAAATTTTTTTAGAAGCAATTGCCCCCACTTGCTCCTAATGTGGATCCGTCCATGGTGGTGATGCCTTGGTTGGTCAGCTCCACCGCATGATTGTGGCAACTCTAGGCTGACTAATTGATCTTCTAATGAAGCATGATATAAATGATGTTTGTGCTAGGTGAAGTGGATTGCATGTTGGATATTGGCTTAACTTCTCAAAGTCAAAAATTGAAACTTGCAAAGTCAAAAAAATTGAGGCTACTTTTGGTGATCAACAATGGTGGCT
>JANZLC010000004.1:21339229-21368925 GCA_026413385.1 Erythroxylum gracilipes
GTGAATGCAGTGAAATCTATCAGTCTGACCCAATATTACCATAATACCCTTGCTACCAGTAACGGGATGTTACAATTGTATGCATATCATTATCCATTTTACTAATCTAGCAGGCAAATCCATTTCTTAATAAAATTATGAACAAACCTCTAACTAACTATATCAAAGGCTGTATAAAAATTAAATTTCAGCAAACAACTTTTGATTCTCATCCTTGAGTTATACTCCTTTAATAACTTTTGTAAGAGTGGGATGTTATGACTATGTTTCTTTCTAGAATAAAGGCCTCTTGTGTTGTGTTAATGGTTTCTTTGAGTACATTCTTCAAAGCTGTGTTAATGGTTTCTCTTATTACATTCTTTAGTCTTTCAGCTAGAAGTTTAGCAATCACTTTTTAGGTTTTGTTGCAACATGCTATAAACCAGTCATGCTGGGTTTTGCTTCTTAGGAACTAGAGAAATGTAAGTGTGATTTAATTCATGAAGCATTTTGGATGAGCCGAAGAATTCCAAAACACCTTATGTGAATAGTCTACTATGATAACCCATGTCTTTTGAAAAAACCATGCAGAAAACCCATTCAGTCCAAGTTCTTTTGAAGGATGTAAGTTAAAAACAACTCCTCTAACATCTTGTTCTAAAAATGGGGAAACCAGGCATTCCTTTAGCACCTAATCTATTGAGCAATCAAATAATCTTTGCATATTATAGTTGGGTTAAGTAGAATCCTCAGAACCCATTAATTGGATGTAAAAGTTTTTTGCTAATTCTTGTAAACTATCTTGATCTAAGTGTGTCAGTCCCATATTGTCATGTAATTCTATGATTTTATTCACAATCCTTTTAGCAAGTAGAGAGGAGTGAAAAAACTTTAAGTTGGAGTCTCCATCCCTCATCTAATTAAATATGGCTTTTTGTTTATGGATTAAATTATGAAGTTTCAATGCCTTTTGATACTCATGTAGCCTTCGCGTTTCTGTCAACCTCAAGTCTGCATTGTGAGGGGAGTTATAGCAATCCTTTTAAGCTTTAATTAATTTTTCTTTAAGGGTTGTAAGGTTTTGTGTTTTTCCAAGCATAAAATTCTTAAGAGCAGCACTTAACAACTTTAGTTTCTGCATGAGTTGATAAGATTTAAAACCATCTACTTCTTAATTGCAACATCTTCTAACTAATTCCATGAATCCTTCAACGTGAGTGATTCCATTAAAGAATCTAAATAGGGCCCCAACTTTCCTTCTATGTGAGAGAACAATAATGTTAGCTCGAACAATTTATTAAAAACCACCAAGAACCTCATGTGAGTTAAGGAAGGAAATTAGTATTAAAAGAGCAATTATTTAATCAAATGAAAAAGAAAAGGAGGTAACAATAGTGTTACATAAAACAAGGTAACTACTTGATTTCATATGATAATATTGAAGCATACAAACTTGGCATAAATATTTAGGGAGAGATAGAATTGTTACATATATTTAGGGAATGAAAAACTTATTGAGCATTAAATTAGTACATGAACTTTTTAAAAATTGCTTATTTATTTGAAAAGGGCTTTTTATGAACTCTTTTCCTAAATGATAAAGATTTTTAAAAGGGAGAGATCGAAGTTATTTATTTGTTCCTCTTGATACTTAAAAAATTTATATATCATATATCCTTTTTAAAGTTGATAAAAAGGGGGAGAGAATGTTGATATCAAAACTTGATCATTCATGATACATGAATTAAGTGAGAGAATGCATTACATGCTATTGTAAACTTAGTCAAGATCTTTTATTTTCTACAATATCCCTAAATATTTAGTCATTATCAAAAAGAGATTATTGAACTAAGGTTCTAACTCATGATTTTAATGACCACAAAATATGTTATTATTAAAGTTTTTATCCTTGGTGATGTTAATAAGTTCATATGTAAAAGATCAAGTTAATACAGAGTAAAATGAGGATAGGAGACAACTAAATCAATTGAGTAATCAAAGAATAAAGAAAATGAGTAAAGTAGAGCACATATATAACTTCAGAAAAATTTAAGAAAGTAAAATGAGGAAAGGAGATAATTGAATCACTTGAGCAATCAAAGAATAAAGAAAATGAGTAAAGTAGAGCACATATACAACTTGAGAAAAGTTTAAGGAATTCAAGTGTAAAACAAGAATAAGGAGGAATCAAACATATCAAAATTTAAGTCAATCATTATAATCCATCTTATGACATGATCTTAGTCATTTCAATGAATTAAGGTTTAATCATTGCATGGCAATTTCTATATAGGAATTAATACATTATCCTTTTGAAATCAAAAGGAAATTTATTTTCATATTTAAAGAAAACACCTTCATCTTTTAGTAAACTTTTGTGAAATTTTATAATATTTTTGAACAATTATTTTGTTAAAGAGATATGTTTTAATCTTTGAAAGAACTTAGAGGATTGAAAAAATAAGTTTGGATGACTTAGTAAGTGAATATCTATTGTTTGGCACTATACATGGGCTAATATTAATTGTTTGATATTATTCATTGGTTGCATTGTTCATAGAATGAAGAAATATTCATTAGCTAACAAGTCTAAAATGTTAATGAGACGGGACTTATTATCTGGCTAAGGTTTGGCTAGCCAATAATCCAACTAGTGGTTGTGTAACTAACCAACTAGTTGAACATTCCTAGACATTGTTTGTTATGACAACTAGTGTTATGTCTAACGACTATATTAGTTGATCTTGGATATAAATATACCACAATTGAGTTGTGGGGAAAACCTTTATATATTACAAAGTTGTTAAAAGCCTTGAGATGATAACGAGTACATTTGAGTATATGTGTCTATTGCATAATCTATATTAAGCCTTATTTAATTGATCTGAGTAGAAAAGAGTTTTTGGGAGTTATATAAGGTGGTGCTAGTGTAGCAATTGGAAAAATTGTTTAGGATACATATTGTGAATGTTCTTCTTGACCTAAGATTTGTAAAAGGTTACCTTTTATCCAAAATATTGTATTAACAAGGTATTTGGTTGATTGGAATCACCATTTCATTCTTGATCAATTCTTAGTAATAGAATATTCCTTTGTTTGGTTGAAGAAAACATATAGAATATATAATCCAAGGGTTTACTTATTCTTTGAGTTTGGGGAATAAGTAAACATATCCCCACCCCTATCGTTATCTATTCCAAGTGGGTTGAGGATAAAAACGAGGACACATTGGACAAAAATATCCTTACGAAATTCACATAATTACTTAGCTATAAAAATATAATAATAATAATAACAACAACAACAATAATAATAATAATAATATAGTTAAATGGATATTTTGGTCCATTTTTTAGTTATTCCTTTGTCATTCCAAATTTATATTTTCAAATCAAATATTGACATTATATTATTATTAGAAATTCTTATGAATAACCAAACTAAATAACATATATTTTATTATATTCCTCGTTTATTTTATTCCTAAAGAATTATCATTCTATTTCTTATAAAGGCCTGTGACTGTTTATCTTCACCCATTGAAATAAAAAAAAATAGTGAATTATTAAGTAAAGGTTAGAGAGTAAACATAAGCTCAAAAGTTGTTTGGCCAGAGTACTATAAATTGATTTTGTCTTTCTTTCTCTATTCTTTTTTTCTATTATTATTGTGTTTATATGAATTTTTATAATTATTTATTAATCTTAAATAAGGTTAAAGTTGAATAAATACAATTTACCTCTCTTTCTTATACCATTTAAAAAATATAGTCGAATTACAAATATCATTTCTTAATTAAGAGAAAATCTAAACATACTTACCTACTTAACCAACATATATTTTTCTTTTTAATGGATTTTTTTTCATATGACCATTTTAATACAAATATCTAATTTTATCACTTTTTTACCTTACCAATTTTATATTAATGAAAACATGGTGTTTGGATTCCATTACAATGTAATCATACGTATGAAGTTACTTAAGGTAATCTCACGCTACATCTAATAAATTTGTATTTTTTTTACCGAGCTTGGACCATGTCTCCCAAACACTCTAAGTATGTATGGCACAAGACGATTCCACATATCAAAGTCGGAATGAAATCGGGTGTTTTCACATCTTACTGTAGTGCCCGATTTGTGTTGATTTCCGATTGATTGATGAAAATGAAGATAGTTTACTTATTGAATTTTGTGACTGACTACATCTAATTTACTTTTAAAATTTATAACAACATCTTTAATTTTCCTATTTGGATACATGCTTTTAAAAGAATATCCTCCTTTTTAGTGGTTTTGTTAAGAAAAAAAAGGGACAAAGTGATTTCTTGAATGTAAAAAAAAAAGAATTTGCGTTATTGTTTTTCATATTTTCCACCTAAATCACTTTTTAGAAATGCATTATTTTTCATAATGTTGTTAAATTTAATTTTTAGTCCACAAAATTTAGCAGAACCAAATATTATAGGAAAACTGTTTTAGATTTGTCATTCTTCAATGACAATAATTAGAAAAATAATGTAAAAGGATCATGACTCGTGAGAAAACTGATAAGAAGAAGATATTAGGGAAAACATGAAAAATGGCAATGTATTTAAGAAAAGTTTAAAACATACCAGGGAATTAAAAATCATTTGAATACAAGGCCTTTTCCAAATTGAAGGACCTAACCGTGTCCTTTATCACCACCGCTAACTCGAATTTGGCCACCACTCTCTCTCTCTTTGTGGATTAATTCTAGTTAGTATTTACTCTTACTCTTATCTTATCTCTATTTATATCTTATTGAACAATAGTTACATATATATATATATATATATATCATTACATGTTTTGAGTCTATTTTCCTCTTCTTCTCTTTCTCTCTTGTAAAACCCTAATCATCGATCCTCCTCTTTCTGTCTCTTTCTCTTCTCTTCTCTTTCTATTAAATTCGACTTCTTTATTCAAACAATTCTGCAATCGACTCTTCAAATCGATCCTTCCTATCGCAAACTTCCCGAATCCTCCATTGACCTTGCATTTGATTTCGGAGATCTACGGTTGATTTCTTTGTTCTTGAAATCTAGGGTTTGGAGTTCGGTGTTTTAAAGGCTGGCGGGAATTCTGGTCAAGAAATGGCGGATCCGGATCCGCCAATTATCCCCCGACGACTGTTGATTGGTGTGGAGTTGATAAAGTTACGTAGTGGTGACGGAAAAGAAGAGTGAAAAGCAGAGTAAAAGCATGCTGAGCGTGCTACGTGTGCACCTCCCCTCGGATATCCCCATTGTAGGCTGTGAGCTAACGCCGTACGTGCTCTTGCGACGGCTGGACAAAAACGTCACGACTGATGATGTTCCTGAGTCGGCCCCTCTCGACGGTCATTTCCTTAGGTATAAATGGTAAGTGCACTACACCATTTTGACGTTTCCGTTTCCGAGGTATTTGATTACTTTTTTTTGTTGTGTGTGGAGGTGATTAGGGTTGTGTGAATAATCGGGTTATGTGAGGTTTTATAAGTGCTTTTTTTTTTCTTGGTTCTCTGTTTCTCCACCTACACGTCTTGTTCAAAAATTGGGACTTTGTGGTTCATTTCGTATGCTTGCGAATTCATTTAAATTGTTTACTAAGTGTTACACTCCCTATGGATTGTCGACTCGTCGTAAATAAGGAGGAAATTTTTGAATAAAGACTCTTATCTAACTCTGATTAAACATCGTATACGAGAGGTGGGGAAGCATAAAATTTTTGTTAATGTAGTTTGGGCTGGAATCTGTCAAGATTTTGGTATATTACCCTAATTTGTTACTTTAGTGAGGTCTAATGGGGCCTCTATGCTTTTTCTTTTTTGTTTCCTAAAACATTCAAAGGCTTGGAAAAAAAGAACTCTGATGGGACACAATTGGACTTCAATGACGCTGCCACTTAATTAGTCATAAGATAAGTTCTTCTAAGCAAATTTTTGACGGAAATTAAACTACAACGCAATGTTTTTCTTGGCTGTGCATTGTATCTGTTCATAATCAGTAGCTAAAGGGTTTTTCAACTTAAGATGTTCTTGTGTTGACACTGAAGATTAAGCATAATTTTGAGAACTAGGTTGATATTATTTAATTCTGAGGGCTTGCTAGCAGCAATGGACATTGGAGGGTAACTTATGCAATAAGATTAGACAGTCAAGAAAGATTCCAGGATGAAGCAAACATGAGGAGTTGAGGAATATAATATGCTGATAGTAGAAAGTCTGATAAGGGAATATAACGTATAAAATTTGGTAAACCATGAAATGGATCGTCACTTTGATTAGAGGTATTGACTAATACTTTAAGCCAATTTATTTACATTTAATGTGTATGTTGCTATATGAACCTCCCTTCTGAAATGAATATTATAGAAGATCACTGTTGTTGAGTTACTTGATGATGGTCTTCTTATGTGTTCAGGCTGTATTCACTTAGCCAGATGACACTTGGTATATGGTTTCTTATTCTTCATAAAATGAAAAGTTGCATTTTTAAATGTTCAATGGTTGAAAGATAGAGTTCAGTTCTATTATCTGATGTTATATTTTTTTTGGGGATCCTATTTGATAGAGAGTAAATTTGCGTAGAAATTACCAGGAGGGGATTTTGTGAGGAAGGGTGTTCTGGCCAGTTGTAATTGCCCAGTAATTCTCTTTACCCCATAATGAAAGAGTATGATTGTCCATGGATTTATCATAGTTGCTGAGCACAACCGATCTCATGCTCGCTTCTTGCAATCTGCGTTTGTGTTCATGTTCTGTGATTTTTTCTAGCAATATTGATTTGGGATTTCGTCTTCTAGGTATCGGATACAAAGTGACAGAAAAGTTGCTGTATGTAGTGTTCACCCTTCTGAGCAAGCCACGTTGCAGTGCCTAGGTTGTGTTAAGGCCAAAATACCTGTTGCCAAAAGTTACCATTGCTCCCCCAAGTGCTTCTCTGATGCATGGCAGCATCATCGTGTTTTACATGAGCGTGCAGCTAGTGCTGTCAGCGAAAATGGAACCGAGGATGAAGAGTTATTTGGGCGATTCAATAGCTCAGGGTCTGGGATTATAAATGCTAGTTTATCTGGTTCAGCATCAACTGCCAGCTTGACAAATGGTTCCACTCCTTTATATCCGGCTGCAGTTACACAGAGGAGTGGTGGTGAAACTTGGTTTGAAGTTGGACGTACTAAAACATACACACCATCTGCTGATGACATTGGCCATGTCCTAAAATTTGAATGTGTTGTAGTGGATGCAGAAACCAAATTACCTGTAGGACATGCTAGCACCATTTTAACTTCTCGTGTCATTCCAGCTCCCTGTCCTACTCCACGTCGTCTGGTTCCTGTAAGTGGAGTTGATGTAGCGGGCCATTTAGATTCAGATGTCCGTATATCATCCTCGGGAAATTTTACAGTACTCTCTTACAACATATTGTCTGACGTGTATGCTACAAATGAGTCTTACAGTTATTGCCCATCTTGGGCTCTTTCTTGGCCATATCGTCGACAAAATTTACTGAGAGAGATTGTTGGCTACCGTGCAGATATTGTCTGCCTTCAAGAGGTAAGGCTTATGTTCAATATATGGAGCATTGTTATTAGGTATGAGGTTTAGGGCTGAGCTTCTGTTTAGTGGGAAATCTTCCTCTTGAGTGAAGATAATGACTTCAAAATCTAGTATATGAACAGGTAGTTATTGTTTGTAGGTGTTATCATTTACTTTTTTGAATAACTGGTATTGTGCTTTACGGCCCATCTGTTTTGTATGAATGATTTTAAGGAAGGTTTGTTTTGGATAATGCTCATCAGTGAAAGCTTCTTTACTTTCTGCTTCAGGTTCAAAGCGATCATTTTGAGGAATTTTTTGCCCCTGAACTGGAGAAGCATGGGTATCAAGCTCTATTCAAAAGAAAAACCAATGAGGTTATTTGATCACTTTCTGTAATTGGTAGGTAATTATATTTGCTAAGGGTTGTGCTAATTCATATTGTTAACTGCAGGTGTACAATGGAAATACCCATACAATTGATGGTTGTGCTACCTTTTTTCGCAGGGATAGATTCTCACATGTGAAAAAATATGAGGTACGCATGGAGTCTCTTCTTCTGTTGGACATTTTTATGTACTTGTTTTATGTTTTAAGTGCTAACAAAGATTTTATTCAGGTTGAATTTAAGTGGTTCCAAGTGCTCAGAGGAAAACTGCCTTGAGTAGATTGGTTAAGGTATGATCATTGCAGTTGAGTTTGTTGGACTAAGGATCTGCATGTAGAAGTCCTATGCTTTCCCAACCGAGTGGTCTCATGGAAATTCTCTTCTGGTGCAAGGTAGCGTTGCACTATAGTGGTTTGGAAGCAAAATTTAGTAATCAAGGAGCTGATAACCCTGGGAAAAGACAACTTCTTTGTGTTGTGAGTTATTCTGTAAAACCACTCGATTAATGGTTGATGCATTCTTTTCTTTTGTATTAGTACCTGTGCTTTATCAGATTTTTTTTTTAGTAGATGGAGTTGCCTATTTACTTAATATGATCTTGTCATGGGATCACATTTGTTTGTTGATGTTGAAATATTTTTTTGGGTTCCCAATTAATATGTAATTACCCAAATTAGTGTTGATTCTAGCTCAGTCTGTTAAAGGGGTTTTTGTTTAGGATATCACATCCTGCTCTATTCTTTCTCTAAATTATTGCACTCATAATCAGTTTAGTTTCTTCTATTTTTTCCTTTGCTTATCTATACATATTATCTCTAAACTTGTTTTGTTATTCTGGTCATGAATACAGGCTAACACACATGTAAATGTCCACGTAGATTTGAAGGATGTCAAACTTTGGCAGGTAGTTACCTTACATCTCGGTTTCATTATGAAGATCTTTTGTTTATTCAGTGGATGAAAATGTTGACTTGATCTTTCTTTCATTTATTACAAAAGTAGGTTCTTACACTCTTGAAAGGATTGGAGAAAATAGCTATCAGTGCAGTTATTCCTATGTTGGTTTGTGGGGATTTTAATTCGGTTCCTAGAAGGTACATTCACTTCTATAATTAATAATTAAAAGTTGTTAATTTTTTAATTTTAATGCTATTATATGTCCTGTTGCTTTATTAACTGTAAACTTCAACTCTGTTGCAGTGCTCCTCATGCACTTCTTGCTATGGGAAAGGTTGATCCCCTACATCCAGTTCTAATGGTAGATCCACTTGGCATCTTGCGTCCTCACAGCTAACGCATCAGCTACCCCTGGTAATGTTACTGGAAACCTTTTTGGTTTCATGAAACTTGTTCTTTTAATTTTTTTATTGATCTTACTGGCATTGATATGATTTTTATTTTTTTGAGAACACCAGCTTAAAGTGGTTGTTTCTGTTCCAATTTGTTTGATTAATTGTTAAAATTCATTTTGAATTTTAACAATCTTAAATTTTAACTGCTAATCCAACAACTGTAGTCGTATTGAAATTTGAATGTTTGTAGATAGAGTGGAGATGCAATTCAAAATGTGGATACTATGTCATCTTAGATATGTTGAAAATGTTTCCAATATTGTCTTTTGTTGGGCTTTTTGGTTGGAGAAAAAGATGCATGACATGGTGCAGTTATAGTTGATAAAGGGTTCAGTTTCATTTCTGGCTTACTATTACATGTGTTGGTTGTAACATAAACTTCACTGCAAGTCAGTGCATACTCATCTTTTGCAAGGCCAGGTCATGGTCTTGGTTTGGAGCAGTGGAGGAGAATGGACCCCGCTACAAATGAACCTTTGTTTACAAATTGCACAAGAGATTTTATTGGCACCTCAGATTACATATTTTACACAGGTGAATGTTTTGCACTCGTACAAGAGAGAATACGTTAGAGATTGAATTTTAATCTCTTTCAACTCGCGATAAGGAGAAGATATATTCCCTCTTTTTCCTTCTTGTATGTATATATATATAATATACACGGTACAATTTTTTGTCTTTATTAAGAAGCACCTGAAACTTGTTTGATGCTCAATTGAAAAATATTCCAACATGTTTTTGCCTAAGAAATACAATAAAAAGTAGGGAAAGCAATGATTACTTCAAATAAGATCCATCAACCAGACTACAAGTGGTGAAAATATTGCTCCAATACTTTATTTTGGTTCTAACTCATCTTTTTCTTTCAATTATTATATTTGCTACCTTTTTTCGCAGGGATATGATTATAATAATAAGATCAATAATAATAATAGTAAAAAGAAGAAGATAATTAATTTTGTATAATAATAAACTAATAATGAACTAATAATAATAATATTTATTATTATTATAGTAATGATAATGATGACGATGATGATAATAATAATAAAAAAAGGAGGAGAAGAAGAAGATAATTAATTATGTATAATAATAATAATAATTACAATAATAATAATAAGTACAAAATTTATAATAATAATTAATAATAACAGCAATTACAATAATTAATAATACTAATTATTATTATTGTTATTGTTATTACAAAATTTATAATAATAATTTCTAATAATACAAACAATAATTAATAATAATATTATTAATTATCATAACATAATTAATTTCTTTTAATAAATTTCATAATAAAAATAATAAAAATAACAAATACTAATAATAATAGGTACAACATTTATGATGATGATGATGATGATGATGATGATAATCACACAACTGAAATTTTATTAGAGTTACAAGTTAATAATAACATAATTAAATATTGTAAAATAAATATTGATACAATTATAAAATAATTAATGAATTACATCTTTCAAATATATTATACTATAGGGGCATTTCTGTCATTAACACTGTTTTTTGTTCTATTCCTTGCAACCCAACACATTTCTGTCCTCAAGACGAAGACAATTATCTCTGTTCTGTCCATAGTAACCAAACATTTCACTGTCTTCAATTCTTGTTCTGTTCCGTCTTGTTTTGTTCCGTCTCGTCCTGTCTCTGTATGTTGAAGACGCTAACCAAACAGACAGTAAGTGCGCAATAGCTAATCCTCATTAAGACTTTCATGTAATCACTTCCTATACTAAACCATATTAATTGGAAAAGCAATGTAAGTTTAGCGTCTAATATCTTCTGCTACACTTAACCACATATGTAAGCTTGAAATTTTTTTTTGAATTCGACTTACCCAACACAAAGTTAATGGGTTTAACTCGAGTTAACCAAAATTTAAAGTGGGATTTTATTTAAAAAATTATAAGCTTCGGACTGTATTGTCAAGCTATACTAACCCTAACCAGTTTCTATTCTTCAATTCAAGTCCTCAATTATCGTTCATCTTCTTCTAACTCTTAAGTCCAACTTCTCGCCTTCTTTCTCCCCCCTCTCTTAATGTTCAACTCCTTTCCATCTTGCTTTCTTAATGTTCAGCTTCTAATTATAGTAGCGTTGTCAACAAATAGGAGTGGAGATGAGCTTGTTGAAGCTTATGAGGATTTTATTCTCATTTAAAACACTTAGCTAAAGCCATTGAATTTGGATATTTCTACTATTTGTGTATGGACTTATAAGATCTTTTAGGAAAACTTTTTCATGACTTAGGGAAGAATGTGATTGTGGCTAATAGAGAAATTAAACGTTGGGTATTTGATTTTTTTATATATAGTTTTTAAATTCTGAAACCACTTTGAAGTTCCTACTTTTCTTGATTTGTACTTTTTAAAGTTTAGCATGATATGAAAGATGAGGCATAGTTAAACACATATGCTAGAGATGGAGAAAGAGAACTTCGTGCTAGGGCATCCATTCTAGAGATAGGTCAGACTGCTCGAAACTCGATTGAGTTCAGTTTCAAAAAATATAAGTCAGGTTCAATTGAATTTCAAAGCAGACCCAAAATGTACGCTAAAAACATTGAAATCGACTTAACTCGTTATCAACCCTATGCCTATCGCAAAATGCGGAAACCATCTATTTATAATGTACATTTTACCGTGCCGCTTGAGAAGACTATGTTATTTTACATATATGCTGATATTAAGGATCGATATTTAAGGCTGGAGCTAGAAGCCATATCTGTTATCCTCAAGCCAGCATGCAGGTCGGGTGGTTGATTATCTACCTTCAAATGGAAAATAAACGAACTAGAGCTTATTAGCTAGCACAGTTCAATATCATCTTAACATGGTTTCTATACCAGACATCAAATTGACATTGTAAAATTTATGGAGCTTCATTACTAACGGCTCATGGAAAACTTCAATTAGTTAAGAACTGAATGATGTGACTCCATATCATACACATTGATGGTCTATACATTAGCGACAAAATCTAGTAGGAGCTCCATGGAAATTAGTGGCTTCCAACTTGTGCCATCAAACTCATGTGATCCTGCAATGGAGTGAACAAAACCCTTAAATCCTGCGTGAGATTACGAAGAAGCTGATCAACATTCCATTACGTACGCCACTTAGCGCCATTCTCATTCGCTTAGTACTACTAATAGTAGTAGTAGCAGTTTTAGGAATTAATAATATTCATTTCCATAAGATGACAATTAATAAGCAAAATAAAACATACTTCCGCCGCTAAGTTTGTCGAGTTCTAGTGGCGGCCTCATGATCCTTAATTTTAGAATAGACTAATGATGTTAATGATCATGCCAAGCTTGTTCAATTTATATCTGTTGAGGCCAAGAAAGGTTGCCATATATCACAGACAACCATATTCTTTTATCTCTGCTTAATGATACTTACTAGTTTATGCATGCAGTTCAAAATGAAAATGGCTTACAAGGACGTGACGAAGCAACACCCCAGACACCTGCAAGTGCCAACCATATGTTGACGTCGACAAATAAATCCTACGTTGACATGTTAACTTCGTCCTCACATGAGATTTCTGCTGCTCTTTCGCTTGTACTCTTTTTTTTTATATATATATATATAAATCATTTTCAATAAACAAGACTAGTCTGTTTTGTTTGTATTTAAAAAGAGATAATGATTAGTCGAGAATCTTAACGGTCTCCACTTGCTGATTAATTAGTTCATCGATATCTATATATCTGACGCATGTAATTAAAAATGTAGTTAACATCCTCCATCTAGAACATACATATGCTGTCAGCAACTACCTTATGTACTCGGTTGTTATTATTTAAATTCTGTTTCAATGAAGTGGAGAACACATGTGAGATACAAGAAACTTAGGCGATTCTCACTTTAAGCTTGCTAGTAATCACTAATTGTGAAGATAAATGGTGTACATCTTATTATTGAATTTTGACATTTTTGGAAAATTGGATCTAGCAAATAATTCAGTTTCACATCAAAATTGATTGAATTTAAATTGGGCACAACTGACTTGTTGGATTTTTGAATTATGGTTCAGTTGTGATAGAATTCTATTTTAAGTGGGATATGTGAAGAAGATAATGATTTTTTAAAGTGGGCTGAAATGAAGTCATGGGATTTTAGAGATTTTGTATGTGGTGAGTTATCTAGAAAGTGAACGTGTGTGTGAAGACTTCTTGGTTATGTGGGAAAATTTGTTGCCTGGGATCTTGGCTGAATAACTCAAGACACATTCTATTGTGTTCATAAATGTGCAACTGCGAATATCTCCATGGTTTTCACCTTTGTTTGTAGTAGGCTACATAATTGATGTGGTGAATGTTGTGAATGTCTTGTTTGTCGTGGGTGTGTAACTCATTGTGGTGAGGCTTTGGTAAATTATTGTGTGGAGGTTTATTTGCTGGATCTATCTTGCATGAAGTCCTTCAGCCACAGCTATGACTTGAATCTAGAATGTGCATGAATCAGCCTATTTTATGTGAACAACTTTCTGATCTATTTCAGAGGAGCTAAACCCATAGTGAAGTTGTTATGTTTCTGTTTCAAGTGTTTTTTGTATTTGTTCTTAGATAGTTAATTACTTGAGTTATTTATTTATTGTCTTTTCATTAAAGAAGTATTAAAAAAATCTTCTATTGAGGTTAACACAAATTTGTTGTGTTATTGGGTGTAAAAATCTTTCAAGGGTAGTGAGGACGAGATATAGTGTCAAGGGTTGAGTGATGTTTGCTAAGTAAAGCCTTATGTAAATCTATTGTACTTTCATGAAAGTGATTAAGCTGGGTGAGGGCCTATAAACGTAGGCAAGATGTGCCGAACTGCATTACCAAATTTCGGTGTTGATCTGTTTAATTTCATATTTATTTTTCTGTTTTTGTTTGGTACATAAAAAATTAGCAGTTGCTGATACAATTACTTTATATCTAATAACCGACAAATACAGTTACAAATAAGTACGATAAAATCTTACAAGTAACTGTGGTCAAATCAAAGTTTTTGCAAAACTACAAACCTACGGTTTTTTTTCAATTGGTATCAGAGAGGGTGACCGAATCAGAACATGGTACATCAAGTCGGTACAGATCCTTATTTTGTAATTATGGCTATAAGAGAAGGGGCATCAATCATCAGGCCATCGTTGTTAGATGGTTCAAATTATTCTATGTGGAAATCACGGATGAGAGTATTCATTCAGGCATAAGGAACAATAGCATGGAACTCGGTTTTAAATGGCTGGACACATCCAGTGATGACGGATAAAAAGGGAGAAGCAGTGCTTAAAGATGCATCTGAGTGGACAAAGGCTAAAGAAGAGAGAGCGCTTGGAAATTATCAAGCCCTGCACACCATCTTCAGTGCAGTTGATGAAGGTCATTTTCTATAATATCATATTGTGAATCGGCGAAAGAAGCATGAGACACTTTGCAGACTATACATGAAGGATCAAAATTGTGATAGCCTCAAAACTTCAAATGTTAGTTGTGAGGTTTGAAGAACTAAAGATAGATAACAGTGAGACAATTGGAGATTTCCATAAGAGACTGCGTGATATAGTAAACTTAGCACATCAACTCGGGAAGAAATACTTTAACTTAAAATTGGTAAAGAAGACACTGAGATCACTACCTCCAAGATTTATTCCAAAAATTACAGCAATCGAGGAGGTTCATGACATCAATGACTTGTCATTGGGAAAGGTAATTGGAATTCTTACCAATTTCTAAATGAATTTGTTCTGGGGCAAGCAAGAAAAGAGCAAAGGATTGACACTACAAGCTGAAACAGGAAAAGGCATAAATGATGTAGAAGATGAATCTGATGAGAATGAATATATGGAATTATTGACAATAAATTTCAGCAAGTTGTTAAAGAAAGTGAAGAAGGATAGATCCAATTTTAGGCAAAATAGTGGGAGCTCATCAAATAGTAATTTGAAACAACAAGAGAAAACTCAAAAGGGTGAAAGAAAAGTAAAAAAAATTCAATTTCATGAGTGTTTTCGGAAATGTGCAAATGGAACGTGCTAACACCTTGAAGAAGAGAAAAGGGAAGTCCTATACAAACACTTGGAGTGAGAATGAAACCGAAAGTGAATATGATAATGAAGAAGAAATTGCAAATGGCATTGCGTTAGTTGCTTTGCATAGCAAAAATCCTATTGCGTGCCTAACAATAACTAAAAAGGAAGTAACTGAAGATGAAAAAGGAGACAAATCAGAAAATTTCGAGAAAAACAGAGATAGATCATTTCAAGGTTTAATATCAGATTATAACAGTGATGAAAGTGATTTAGATGATACAAGAAAGAATATTTATGAGGCTTACGAAGTGATGTATAAAAAATGGGTGAAAACATGTAGAAAGATAAAAGGTTGAAGGAAGAAAACTTCTATACGAAGAATATTATCCAATATTTAGAGAAGAAATTGATTGTAGCTTTAGACGAGCATGGTGAAGCCAGACTGAAGTTAGTAAGTACCAAAAATGGTTTGAGAATGCTGAATGTGTACGAAAATCTCGGTGCGTGTATCATATTTACGAGGTGCAGAAAACAAACAAAATTTGTTCTGGGACTTTCCCGAAGTCCAGGATCTATGTGCCTGTACAAGGAAATACCATAAAACCTAGCTGAATGTTCCCAATTCACATACGTAATTCACATACATGTTTATAACATATATATATATAGGGATTCGTGGCATTTACATAAATCAATCATTCATATAATAACCATATACCTTGTGTACAGTCTCCTTCATTCTTCAATCTTCTACTCGTCAGGTTGTCACAAACTACAATGATCAAAATAGACCGTCTCCAACAGTATCCACGCAGAGATCGGAGAATCTAACCGAATCAAACTCTTTGATCCGAAAATGGCTAGAACAAGACAAGAGTGGTAGCTTTTACCTTTTTTCTATGGAAGCAACATGAAGGAGAGAAAGAGGATGATGAAGCTTAGAAAGATTGAGAGAGTATCGTGAAGAAGAGTTTCCAAACTTGTTAAAAAATTCTCATGATCATCATCTTCTTTTCTAGCTTTTGTTTTTGTCTTTTATTGCTTTTGTCTTTTTATCAATTAAAGACATTTAATTCAATTTTAACAAAGTCTCTCCTCCCTTTTACACGTTACTCATATATATATATATATATATATTGGTCCAGTTACATTGGGGTCGGTCTTACTGGGTTTTGGGTGTGGAAAAACACCGAAGACCTATTTCAGCAATATCGATGTCGTGATCTCATCAAGACATATCCCTATCTCATTGGGAGCCATTTAGTTCTATTAGATCCATTTAGTTCTATTGCTCTCCATATAATGGATCTCTATCCAAAACCATTTTATGAATTCTCCGAGTCACTCTTATGCGTGTGACCCATTAGGTTCCCAGTTATGTTGGCCCCTTCGATTAACATTTAATCCAAGCAAGTCATGAGCGGCATCTAGCACACTTAATGCATTCAATTGATCGGAAAGTAAGTGGTTTGACGAACGAAAGCATGCTCATCATGAATCCTCTCATAGATAATTGCTACGCAATTCGTCCTTTCACCATGCTATATCTCACTCGGTTATAAGTATAGACAAAGTGTCAACTCTCACTAGATTGACTACGTCAAATCTTGTCCAAAGGATATCAGTTCTCGTCCTGGGACTCATTACTTTATATGTCAATGAAGACATTCTTTATGACACATGTACTCTAGCCAGAGATTTCTAAGTAAGGACCCCGATAAGAGGTCGTGGGTATCATCTTCTACTATCACATATATGGTGAATCCTCTATTGTCTACTCAATTACCTTAGAATACCTCAAGCTATACCTAATCACCACCCTATGAGCGACCTCTGCAAGGCAATAAGGAATGAAGTCAAAGCACAGAATCAGTATCTAAGATATCCTTGAGTACCTTAAGTCTAAGGATACTTTAACCATTGCTATGATGAAATTATCACTGACATTAGCATAAGACATCCATGTGATGATCTCATAGTAGGTCATCCAATGTACTTATTACTTCTAGTAAGCATTCACATCTCAACTCTAAATATCTCATGTTTACAGTTTCTAAGATTCACTACTTGATCAAACCAAGGAGTTTGACATTTGCTAGTCTATCCGGATTAACAATGTCAAGTCTTATTAATCCTATGACTACGGATAATTTAGATACTGAAATTATTGCACACGATAGGAATCTCAGTAGTATGATCACATCATGATTTCCTTCATGCTATGTCATATATCATGGACTTTATTAATTTGCTTATAGATCAATATCAATTTATAAATAATGAACACCAAATTAATGAAATATGCCTTTCTTTATTACTGAAAATAAAGTCTATACACAACTTTCTACAAAATATGCTAAAGGCGATTGCCTTTAGGGCACTACTCTAACAAATCTCCCACTTGACCTAAAGCCAATCGCCTTGGTATCTAATACCATATATTGGCCCCCAATTTATTTTATTATTAAGCATGATCTAAAATGAATTATGAGGTTATGACGGATAAATTTTGGAGTTAATTACTATGTAAAGGTTAGTAGGATTTTATTGCAAGGGTTAATGAAATTAAAATGCTAAGGTAATAAGAATATTTAAGGGTAGTTTAAAAAAGATCACTTAAGTTTAGGAAGGCATAAGCTTATAAGGAAGGGAAAATTGGGAAGATGGAATTGTTGTCTTACATTTTAGAAGACAAAAATGTTAGTGAGGAATGAAAGAAGAGTGAGAGCATGAAAAGAAGATAAGAAAGAAAGAGGACGTGAGTTTCAGTGGTTGGAGAGAAAAGAAGAAAGTTGAGCTAGGGTTTCTTTTCCTAAGCTTTCTTGTGAGATTTTGAGGTTGAACAAGAAAGGAAAAAGATAGAGGATCTTCCAATTGTGAGAGAGTTTCCAGATGTATTCCCAGAGGACTTACCTGGTTTGTCACTGGTGAGGGAAATCGAGTTTGCCATCAACTTGATTCCCATATCTGCACCCATTTCTATACCATCGTATAGGATGGGCCCAACTGAACTGAAGGAGCTCAAGGAACAGTTGGAGGAACTGCTAGAGAAGGGGTACATAAGGCCAAGCTCGTCACCTTGGGGAGCGCCGATTTTGTTTGTTAAGAAGAAGGATGGAACATAGCGGATGTGTATAGATTACTGGAGACTCAACAAGGTAACCATTAAGAACAAGTATCCTCTGCCTCGAATAGATGATCTGTTTGACCAGCTGCAGGGAGCAATGGTCTTTTCAAAGATTGATCTCAAATCAAGCTATCATCAGCTTAGAATCAAGGAGTCTGATGTAAACAAGACGGCCTTTAGGACACGGTACGGACATTATGAGTTTTTAGTTATGCCATTTGGATTGACCAATGCTCCAGCTACTTTTATGGATCTTATGAACAGGGTCTTCAAGGAATATCTGGATCAGTTTGTCATAGTGTTTATTGGGGACATTCTGGTTTATTCCAAGAGTGAAGAGAAGCATGAGGAACATCTTAGGATTGTGTTACAGACATTGAGGGAGAGGAAACTTTATGCCAAATTTAGCAAATGTGAATTTCGACTTTATGAGCTGATATTCCTTGGACATATGATTTATTGATCTGAGGAAGGTTGAAGTAGTGGTGAAGTGGCATGCACCCAAGATAGTAATAGAGGTTAGCAGTTTTCTAGGTCTGGCAGATTATTATAGGAGGTTTGTGGAAGGATTCTCCATGATAGCTGCTCCACTGACCCAGTTATTGAGGAAGAATAAGAAGTTTATCTGGAATAATGTGTAGCACCCCACTCTCGCACCCGAACCCGACATCGATGGTGATATCTGAGTCCGTGCCCCGCGAGGGTAGCGTGCTAAACAATCAATCAGTCTGAAATTGATAAATTTTTTTCTTTGAATCTCAAAACAATATATGTGGAAATCGATACCCAAATAGGGCCCTCATTCATTCATAAATATTTTCAATTAACACAATTTCAATAACCATTTGGGCCCTTTTTCAAATACAGAACACTCGAGTCATTTCAAACCACAAATTTATACCAGAGTTGTTGAATAACAATTCAATACAAAATTAAAGATATGCAATGCAGATGTGAACTGATCCCGACCTCTAATCTTCACTCGAAAGCTGTAGGTATACTCCCGTTGGCCTAACGGAGTACTCTTCTGATCTTGAAAAATATTTGCAAATTTTGGGTGAGTTTTGCGAACTCAGTGAGTGACTATCATCGATGGCTCACCTAATCACATAACAAATAATTCACATAATTATTTCACAGTTCAATACAATTAAATCACTCATACCATGCATCATGATTCACATTTTTCATTATACATATGCATTGCACATGAGACTCACTTTCTATTTGTTACTTTGTTATGACCGAGTGCTTACACTATCCCGTATCCATTGGATACCGGGCTCATTGATAACTGTCCCATATAGGGCTCATTGATAACTATCCCATAGAGGGCTCATTAAACTTTGAGCCTGAGGCTCTGAATCACTTTTAAGCTCGAGGCTCTTTTTCACACGTTAAGCTTGAAGGTCTGATCGGTAGGTACTCTGGTCACAACTGTCATTATATTTCATGCATTCATGTAATGGAATGCATCACTCATAATTTTATATCTCATTCAGTCACTTTCTAATATCATCGGACCTTAGTCTAACATTCTACATTGAAGTGGAGCATTTCACAACTTCATTCATATCCAAATACACATTTAACAATCACACAAGTAGATATAATTTATCCAATTCTCATTCAATGACACTTCAATATTCGAATCAAATATCACAATCATTGAACCTCCTGTCTGGAATCCAACATACACAATCACATCTATATAATCATTCAATAGTCACATAATATCGAACTTCAAATAACAAACAATAAAGTAAGACCATCTAGGTCTACTCACAGTACGCTCCAAAAATAGCATTTGCTTCCAATTCTGGAACGCCTGAATGTGGACACTTGACCTGCATAGTTGTTTATGCAAGACACATATTGCACTCACATCAATAATTGCACACGTATAAACATTTCTTTATGCACAATTATATAAATGGACTATGTACAATGCATGCTCAATGACAATCCCGGGTATGTTCTAGAACACATTTTATGCTCTTTTCCATTTCAAAATTCATACATGTCTCATTGAACTTAGACTTACACTTCATTTGTACTTGATCATTCTAAATGCTCCTTTCAATCTTTACCCTTTTCATAAGCTCACATCTCAAGAACACTTGGTTACTCTATATCATAACTTAATTTCTTGTTTACTATTTTCTAATCTCATATGATCTCATAATATCCAAATTCTCATTCATAGCTTAGCAATTTAAACATGTGTACACACTTAGGCTTATTGTCGATTCACACAATAACCATAAATATTTACTCACCTAGTTTGCTTGCAAAGCTTCAAGTTCAAAATTGTCTTTTCCCTTATTCTTGGGTAGGATTTCTCTTAGTTTCCTAAAACAAACCAAATCTCACTCAATAGGAATCCACTTAAAATCCCACAAATGTAAAATAACTAAAATTGATTCTAGAACATTTCAGCCCAAGCATTTTCAAACCTCCGTAACTAGAATCCTTCCCAATAATTGATTTTTAGAAAAGAATTAAAGAACCTTTATACAAGCAAAATAAGGAAATTGATATAGAAATTAATCATTAAAGCAAGTAAAGAAGAATATGAGGTAATCATTGATGGTAATAAAATACGTTGTACACTTGCTTTCATCTTAATAACATTTGAGCATATTGATTTGACATATATATTTTAGGGAGTAAGTATTATTGCATATACCTAGGAGAGAAAGACTCATATTTTAAATTAGTACATGAGATTATAAGAATTACTTTTTAATTTTATAAATATTTTGTATGTACTCTTTTTTCTAAAAAGGGGAAGAAGGAAGTTGTTTATCTTTCCTTAGATGCTTATAGATTTATATATTATATACCCTTTTTCACTATTGAAAGAAATGGGAAGAGAACGGTGATATTGAAACTTGATCACTTTATGATATATGAATTAAAGGAGATTAAATATTGATTTGACAAAAAAAGAGTTTACTCAATATCTTTTATATTGAACTAATGAAGTTTTTAATTAATTTTTTGATGATAATAAAATATAATTTCTACCAATGAGTTTGTTATTTTAGTGAAAAGCAATATAAGAACAAACTAAATCTATAAACTTAAAAAGACAGTTTATGAAGTTGATAAAGAGAAGATAAAGTTCGCAACCGTCAAAGTGAAGATCAAGTCAAGAATAAAAGAAGATCAAGGCACATCAAGGTCATTCTATATTTTGTAATGTTAATTATAATTTTAGTTAGTCAGTTTAATGATCTTAAAGGCTCTCCGTACATAAACATTTCATCATACTTTATTGCATGAGTCATTTCATTCATCAAAAGGTTTTAAAGTTTTCTTTTTTAAGAGAAAATTCTCTTAATCTTTTAAACACTCTTTAGGGAAAATTTCAGAAATTGTTTAAATCATAATTTCGTTAAACAAATTAAATTTGAACATTTAAAGTGATTAAAAAATCATGTTTTTTTAGGGGATTGGTAAACCTACATGGGTTGGTGGTTGACTAATATAGGTAAAAGTAATCAAAATTGATATACCAATTGTTTTTGGTAACATTGGTTGATATATTAGTTAACTAATATGCCATATTGGTAATCGTTATGCTTAGTGATTGACCAATGTCTCATCGATTAGTGAATTTGTGCATTTAATGCATACTAGTAAACTAATATACTATACTGGTCGACTAGTGCTTTGTGACTAGTTGCTATAATGGCTAATTTTTAACTCTAATAGCTACTATGGGTCCTAAAATCCTATAAATGTATATTTTCTCATTATTTCTTAAATCAAGAAGCATTTTAGTTTCTTTTACACACATTTCTAAGTGTTTATCAAGCATTTGAGCATCATTGTTTCATATTTGTATCAATGAGTCTCTTTATAGATTAAAATGATTAAGTGAGATATTTTGAGTTGTAAACTTTAGTTAGGGTATTATATTATTATACTTGGGGGCTTTTCAAGTAACATTGAGGGTCCTCTTCACCATGAAAGAGAATTGTAAAATGTTTCCTCTTTATTGAGAGAAGATTATACAAAAATTATTTTTTGCCTTAAAAGAAGAATTATGGTGGAATTCTAAGAAGAGTCTTAGAAGTGGATGTAGGAAAAATGTTGTATGTCAAACTAATATAAATTGGTTTGTGTTTTCTCTTTCCTATCTTCTTTAAATTATTATTCAATTGTTTGATTGATTTATGTTAAGCAATTTCTTTATCCTTGTGTATATTAGTTGTTGTTAAATTGAGTTTACTTTAAAATTTTTTGTTAAATTTTGTATATACCTAATTCACTCCCCTCTGAGGTGCCATTAGGGACTAACAAATAGTATCATAATAGGTTTATTAAGCTAGCATTTCAAATAAAATTATATAGAAAAGATCATAATGCGCATATTTCAGAAAATTATCATCATTATTCAACTAGAGGGACAAAACAATAGTGGAGCATCTTTCTTTGATGGTAATGATTACTCTATTAAAAAATTAGGATGGCATTTTTTCTTAAAGACCAAAAGTGTTGATTTATGAAAAATAATTTCAAATAAAAGAATGGAAACCTCAAGATATGAAATTAATTTTCTTAAATAGTAGGGTCGTATATATCTTATTTTGTACATTAGGAAGAAATGAATTTACTAGGGTTTCTAATAACAAGATTGGTGAAATTTGACACACTTTGAAAATTACATATGAGAGAAAAAATCAAGTAAAGGAGAGTAAAATGAGTATGCTAATACACTAGTACGAATTGTTTAAAATGAAGTATGATAAAAGCATATCTAGCATACATTAGATATATTGATATTATTAATGCTCTTGAAGGTCTCAAAAAAACCTACACTAATATTGAAACGATAAGAAAATTTCTTAGGTCACTTCTGAAGACATAGGAAGTTAAAATGATAACCATACAAGAAGTTAAGGATCTAACAACACTACCACTAGAAGAACTTATATCTTTGGGTTCCTATCTTATGCTTTTACAAGCCTTGATATAAGACAAGGACCTAAAAAAATTCAAAATAACTTGTAATATGTCTATCATCTTAATCATCTCCCTATTTACTATCAATATAACACTTAATATCAAGAAAGAAATTAAGAGAAAAGTAGAGACTAAATTTTGTAGTATTTTTCAAATAACTAAGAAGACACTTTAATTATTTCTAATGAATAGGATAATGCTTAATTTAACATAATTGTTGATGCTAAAAGTAGTATCCAGCGTTGTAATTATGATATACTATAATTCTATTAATTGTCGATATTAAACATCATATGAACTGAGATCACCTGAGTTTTTAGAAAGAGTAGGAGATACAACTATTAGAGTGAGACAACTATTAGAATCTTCCATTCCAACTTTGTTTATTATGTTAGACATATATTTGGTTTAAGATAATAAAAAGAACTTATTGCAATCGAATTATCTTAATTCCAAGAAAATATTGCAAGTCTCCAAACTTTTAACAAGAAATTTCTTTTATAAATCATAAATCACTATACAAATTAAATCACATAAAGAACTACTAATAATAATAACTGTATGTAAATAAGAATATATATAATATTATTATCATGTCTACAGACATATAAAGAGATAAGAATTTGTTTTTGATGAAACAAATTGTTGTTGATGAAGGAACTCTGCAAGCCATAAAAATCATGCCTTAAATGCTTGTTTTACACTATATACTAAACATTTTACTTTACAAATAAATTAGGCTTTATCTCATCCACATAGCCGGTTGATTGAGTTATATAAATGGTCTCCTTTAAGTGACCATGGAGACTTTATAATTTACCCCTAATAGCCCTAATAGCAGGAATAAAAGTTTCTTTATAATTTACCCCTCTTATTGTGTAAAGCCTTTAGCTTCCATGCTTACTTTATACCTGCCAATTGTGTCATCTTATTTCCGTTTGATTATGTAAACCCACTTATTTGAAACAACACTAGCATTCAAAGGTTTGGGAACCAAATCCCAAATGTTATTGGATAATAATGCAATAATCTCCTCCGTTATGCCTTATTCCCATTCAGTATATTTACTTGCTTGATAAAGAGTGTTTGATTCTTATTCAAGAAAATTTGGTTTTGATTTGGCTTTGACAAAAATGTGCCTTCCATGTTTGGACATGGTACTTAGTCTTAAAGTCATGTGATGAGTTTTAGTGGGAGTCAGATTGATAGTATTACAATTAGTATAATATTTTATTAGGTCAACTACAAGATTTAAACTTTTTTGTATATCAGTTAATGCAAGGGAATTAGGTTGAAGTGATCGTGATATAATTGGTAAGGGTGAATCACATTGTGGTAATTGAATTGAAGTATAAGAAAGTTGAGTACTTAATATAGAATATTTAGGTAAGATTGATTAGAAAATAATTGTGGAGTGATAAAATGAGATGTGCTTGGAGAAGGAGATTGAGTTTGGGTAGGAAATACCTTGGGGCAAGGGAGGAGTATAAGGAACTTAGATTGTGAGCCAAGGAGAGTCTTGTGTCCTTTTTTCAATTATATTTGTACAAGATGCACATAATTTAACTAAGAATTTTTTTTAATCAAAAATTGTATACCTAACAACTTAAACTTTCTCATTATCAATATCCAAAAAAAAACTCAATGTTTTTGACACTTTCCTAAAAAAACACATGTTTACTTATTTATGAGCATTAAATGATCTTATATATGACACAACAAAAGAATTTTGTGCCTAAATAATTTAGTTTCTTATTATACAAGACTTTATGCAGTACCCAATTTTTAAGGCTTAAACTTGAAATACTGTTAATATTATTAACAATATGAATAAAAGCATAAGATAAAAATTTTAAAGAAATACAGGTATATACAAGGATTGTAAGAGATGTATTTGTTGTGTGGTTATTATAGACTTATATTTGACACTTTTGTCAATTGTAATTTCTTCCTCTATAATTGAAATTCTACATGCCTATAAAATTTGGCCTTGGTGTTAATAAAAAAGGAGGCCAAAAAGTAAGGTTGGCCCGTAGGAAGAAATTGGTAACTTTGTCATAAAAGTTCAAACAAAAGAAGCTAGTTATATAACTCGGACAAAGAAACAAGTTTAACATAAATATTTAAAGCAAAAAAAGAAGAAGAAGAAGAATGAAATTCAATGCCAATATCACAATAGATGATTGCAATGAATATAATAGGCCCGATAACAACTAATTCATCATCTAGAAACTTTACTTTTTGGAAATATTATGCAATTGACATGATGTATGATAGCCGATAACATATAATTAAACAAAGAGGAAAACATCCATGATAAAAACAATTGACCTTGTTTAAACCATTGAATATATGTTGAATACAACAAATGTCACTTTTGGCTACGTTTTCTTTTCTTTTACTACGATTTAAAATTTGTAGCTAAAAATAACTATTTGGTTACAACACTTAAAAATCATAGCTTATTAAAGTAGTACCTCAAAAAAAATTCACGACTTTTTTAAACTATCAGCTACGTTTGGTTTCACTAAAATTTTGTTTTCATAGCTAATAATTTTTAGCGATATTTTTCACCGTGAACAAAGTTTTGTAACAAAAAAATTTTAGCATCAAAATGTTTTTCGTAGATAAAACTCAAATATGTTGCAACTATCAGCTATGTTTTTTGAATTTCATAGGAAAAATTTTTAGCTACGAAAATATTTATGTAGTCAAAAATAGAAGAATAAAAAACAATTAAACGACGATTTTTTCTCCACTTAAACAATGCAATTTTTTGAGACTTATAACCTAAACACAAACATCTCTTGTAGCTTTTCTTCTCCTGTCTTTATGTTTTGTCTACTCTAATAAATTCCTCTTCTATCTTCATCATTTCTTTACGTTGTTTTCCTCTTCTATGTTCAAGTTTTGGCTAATTGCTTCCATTTTCATGTTCCTCCTATTCTATCATTGTGTTTTCTGCTTATTCGACGTTTATTCCCCCTTTTCAGAAGTATTCTTCTCTTATCATTGTGGTTTTCAGGTTGTTGTCTTCTTCTCTCACCACCTGTATTTGTTTTCTGCTCCCATTCCTCCTACATTTACTTTTAATTTATTGTCTCAACATTTCTTTCTTTCAATTTTTGTGGTTTGCAGAGTTCTTCATATTTTTTCTTCTGGAATTTCATTTACTGCAAATTTCTTCAATTTATTTCTTACGGGATTTCAGTTAAGGATGAGTGAATTGGTTAATGTGTGGTTAATGTTCTAGAAAATGTTGCTTTTTTTTCTCTTACCTTATTATTTTATATGCAGCCTTGTTCTAGGTAGATTGATTATTATTTTGGGAAGATTGCTGGTCATAGGAAGTTTCGAAAGTACTCAATTAAGTACTCAGGTGCCTAATCGATGCATTTAAGTGCATACTATGTTTTGGATTTGTTGTTGGTGTTCTACTCTAATTTATGAAATGATCTTGTTGATTTCTTATTTGATCATTTTGAAATAAATCAGTTTAAAATGAAATTATTGAAAGAAGATGAATGTGTAAAGAGGAATTTATCAACTTCAGAATTTCTTTGGTAGGTTAGTATCTAAAATTTAGAAAGATAGGAATATTAGTCTATTTTAAGGGAAACAGAAGAACAATTATTATGTTCTTCTAGAAATGTTCTTACAGAAAAACAAATACCAAATAGATTTGGACATCAATACCTGTTACTTTATACTCTTTTCCTATTGTTCTAATATGCTCTGAAGCATTATACATTCATCAAGAGAGCAAGGAAGTTGCTCCTCCTAGTCGAGTGATAAGTTTGGAACTTTCTTTGAATCTTTATCATTGGAAAACCTAATAACTTTTTCTTTTATGATCTCTTAAATATGTAATGTTTAGCCTTAATAAAATAGGACTTCCGGGGGCTTAGTGCTAGTATGGAGCTATTCTTCGAGTGTGTACACATCTTTTTATTCCCTCATTAACGAATTTATTTTTTTCTAAAAAAGGGTTCTCTATCTTTTGTGATAAACCATTTTAAGTTATATATTTAGATGTTTTATGTCCTATAGTTATGAAATCTCTTAGAAAATTTTGTGATGATGTCATTTTCTTTATTATTTCACAAAATAATCTTACTTTTATTCTTAAAAATTGAAATATAATATGTTTAAGGTGTTTGATAAATTTTCCAAAATCATTAAAAATCACTTAAAAACCAAAATCATGATTAGTTATATGAATGATGGAGCATAGTATCAAGAAATTTTAAAATATTTAACTTAAAATAACATTCAACATATAACCTGCCCATCATATAGATATAAGTATATTGGCTCCATTGATTGCAAACCTGGTCTTACACCCTTACATAATGCTTCCACGCATCTTCTTTTTTTAGTTATATGCATTCTAAAGTACCAAAACTATAAGTAATATGGCCTATCCTATGATGATATTGACCATATTATCTTACCCTTTTCGATATCGTACTTTATCTTCAACATTCCTACTTTTAGTCCAAATGTCATTCATATTCCAATGTACTTCTTTAAGATTTGTAAGGAATTTGTCTTCTTCTAAGATAACTCCTTAACATACTCCATCACAAGTAAGTAGCTGACCTTCTTCAGCTCTATACCATACCTAGTGTTACATCCTCACCCATTTCATTTAATAATAACAATACTTATAATGTATCTCTTTCCATGAACCTTTTAGTTCCAACACTTTTGATATAAAGCCACTAGCCAAATCATCATGTGATATTACCTACTTCAAAAAGTGAATTTATAAATCAAGAAAAATATTTTTTTCCCAAACTCAAATTTGTTACCTTCCCTCTAGCAAACAAAACTTTCCTCATTTACCTAAGCTTAAAAGCACCCTTATTAGTGTGATTCCATGAGAAAGAATTTCTATCTTACCAAGTGCAGTAAAATGAATGATTTTAAAGAAGTTTATATTCCATTATCTTTATTTATAATACTTAATCATGACGATGGATCTCTTAAACGATCCAATTGAGTATCAACAAGTACGTGGCTCTCTTCAATACCTTTTTACTCACATGACTTGATTTTAGTGATGTTCTCAATAAGTTACCTTTAATCATTGGTTTGTAATAAAGATAGTCCTTTAACATCTCAAAGTGATGTCTTATTATGGTGTCCTTATCTCAAATCATTCACCCCCGACGCTTCATGCCTTTACCAATATATATATGGATAATACTTATCACTACATTTTTGCCTATTTTGTCCTTCATGGCTCCACTACATTAGTTGGGGCTCCAAAGTTAACAACCCTAAGCATATTACAATAAACACTAATACTATTTCACATATGACATAAACATTAATCGTAATTTAACTATCCTATTGCCTATTTCCTTACCCTATTTTCTATTTAACATAGAAATTAAATGACACCATGCTTTATCTATTTTTCATTGAATAATGTTTCTCATCAATGCTTATTGTAAGATTATGTTATCATATATATTATTACAGGGATTATCACATTCTGCAAACCATTTGCATTCTTTGGTAGAATACAAACTTGGTGTGTCAATTTTTATTTACCATTATGTTATTTACAACTTAAATTACATTAAGCAATTTAGTAACTTACTTATCATTGTATAGCTACATGGACAAAAGTTGGATGACTCATCGGAAATGGTCTAATCATTACTTAGAAAAAGTGAAGACTTTCATGAAATTTGTAAAAGATCAAACGGGTTTACAATGTGAAATTCATCGTCTATGGATAGATTGCTTAAATTTCAACAATCAAAGTCAAGATTTCTTATATAATCACTTCCTAATTTGTGGCATAGATAAATTCTATACTCGATAGATTTATCATAGCTAACGTTCTGAAGCAAGTAATGCTAGAAGTTTTGATACAAGTGATGTTAGTGATAACAATCATAATGTAGATAATAGTGATCATAATGACGATGTAGATGATGAAATTCAAGAAACGTTAAGAGGTAATGGGGAATCATATGGAAACTATGGATGATAATTCATTGCCTAATATGTTAGGTAGAATTACATAAGATAATTTTGAGAAGTTATTGAAAATAACATAAGAAGAATTATATTTATAGTGCTCTAATTTCTCCCAACTATCTTTTGTTATTAAGTTGTTGCACTTAAAGGTTTATAATAGGTGGAGTAAAAAAATCCTTTAATATGTTGATTAAGTTGCTCAATGATGCATAATCGATTAGCCATAAATTTGCCCAAATCTTACTATGAAGCAAAAAAATATATTAAAGGACCTTGGATATAT
>JANZLC010000004.1:21377227-21388680 GCA_026413385.1 Erythroxylum gracilipes
TGAAAATGGTGAACATGGATTTTAATTACTTACTGCTTTTGCCGCGTTAACGTGGAATCAATGGTTGCAAAAAAAAAGTATACTGAGTTTTAACCGAACGACTGATGTAGTACGCCACCCTCGCGGGGCACGGACTTGGATATCATCAACGATATCGGGTTCGGGTCACTCGGGAGTGGGGTGTTACACATTGTCATAGTCACAACTCACAATGGAAGGATGGAGCAGGCGAGACTTTTTGCGAAAGCCAAAATATGTCTTTTCAATTTATATCATCACCATATTGGAGAGAGGGGTGTTCTCGTATATTTTCAAAAGCACAATTGAAGTTTAGGCCATGTCACGACATTGATGGGAGTTATCATTATAATCATGAATGTCAAGCACTAACACATATATGGGAGCGACCGAGCATGTACTATCAACCTCATGATGCAGTATATAAAAACAACTACAATTAAGCATGGAGCAACTCTTTCACCTATCGATGGAATGATTATGTTCCAACTGGATATTTACTGCACCAAATGCCTCCAATTAACGAGACAATTTTGGAAGATATGATAAATGATTTTATTTAAGAGTCAATCATGAAGTATCACGAAGAATAGGCTCAAATACAAAATTTGGTGAATTGGATGGGGTAATGGACAGACATATTATCTGACAAAATCTCAAGGAGTGTGTAGTCCTATTGAAATAGATGTTAAAGAACATGGAATCACAATCACTCTAAAAAATTGCGACAAACTTAGAGATAAATTAACGGAAGTCATTGCTGAAATAAATGATGACCGACATATATTCAAAAGTGAAGAAAATATAAGAGTTAGCTTCATGAATGGAGGGACATTTCTCCCAGTAAAAGAAGAAGCGGAAGAAGAAAAGGAAGCAAGTTTTAGAGATAAATTAATGGAAATCCTTGCTGAAATGAAAGATGATTGATGTGAATTTGAGAGTTAAGAGAAGACAAGGATTTAAAGATGATTCATGAATGGAGGGACATTCCAAAAAGAGCTTCCAAAAGAAGAAGAAATTCTTATAGATAATTTAATGGAATACCTTGTTGAATTTAAAGCTAGTCGATGCAAATTTGAAGAAAGTGTTTCTTCACCTGAATATCTTAAGCATAACGAAGAACACTATTTGAACCCATTAATGCAGCAGAGTGAAGAAAAGATGACAGCTAGCTTTATGGATGAAGAGGCATTCCAAGAAAATGAGGAGGTAGTTGTTGTTGTTATAGACGAGGACAAAAATATGACAGAGGCAACAGAAGTAGTAGAAGAAGAAATCTCCATCCAAGAAGAGAAAGTAGAGGAGTGGCAGACAGGAATTGAAGAAGATGAGTCAGAAGCCTTTGTCCAAAAAGAAAAAGAAAAAGAAGAGTGGATAGAGGTGGTTGAGGAAGAACTAGTGGAGGAACCAAGTAAGGAAACCATTGATGAGGTGTTAGTAGTAACCTTAAGCATGGAGGGTTCCCACTTTCTCAAAGACAAACTATTCGAGCTATCTAATGATACAAGGAGTTTTGTTATTCCCAACATTTTTTTACAATTTTTCATTAAAAAGGGCTTTAATGGATTCTATTAGTATTATTAATATAATGTATTATGCCCTTATAATTATCTTGCAATAAGTGGCTTACTTACAAGCTACGAAACTCTTATGCGGAGAAATGGGCCGAAGCAAGTTGCTTATTATGGATCCAAGATGAAGTTGAGCATAAAGGGTACGTCAAGCTAACGACATTAAGCAAACACTACTTGGGAGGTAACCCATGAATTAGAATAGGTTTCATTTTTATTTTGTTTGATTCTATTTTGTGTCTTAGGATCAGATTTTATTTTCTATTATGTTATTTCTTTTGTTTCCTTTTATCCTTTTCTTTTATATTTTGCAAGGATGTTAGTCTCATAATGGATGGATCAGGGGTATGGTAATTGGACCGATAATCAGGGGTTGTTCTTAGATATTCACATAAATGCTGAAAACTAGAGAGCTCATCTACCCTTAGATTTATCACAACTTTGGAGAAGGAGACAATTTATGATTGTGGTATGGTAATTGGACGGATTTCAGTACACTAATACAAAGGGCTGAATTAGCTCACTTTAGAAGCATAATACCTCTTAATGCCAGAGTCTTATCATTTATTTATGAAGGGAGATGGTTTGGTAACTTTAGAGGGTTTAACCAAATCTGTCAATACTTCCCAATGATCAATAGTAGTTGTAGTATTGACAAGATCGTACGGAAACTGAACCTAAGGGTTTATTCACTAACAAATCTTGCTATAGTATCCTCCAAGCTGAATATCCAATAGTGCCATAGTCTAAACTACTTTTGGAAGACTATTCTAACCCAAAGCCTCAATGATCACTTGATTAGTCATTAAAAATTGTTTCAAATACTAAAGATAGATAGCTTGGAAGCTATGATCCGACTTGTGAGTTATACAAGCCATTAGCTGGAGACAGGAATCACCTTTTCTTCAATTACACATATTCAAAAGCTATGTGGAATCAATTGCTTTATAAGTTGGAAGCTTACTACACCTTTTATGACTAGAGAGCCATATTGAATTGGATTATTCGAGTTTCCAAATAGCAGAAGAAGGACGATAAGCTATTTAAAGCAACTTTCATAATCACAACTTACAACCTACAAAAGGAGAGAAATAGAAGGCTCTACTTAAGGAGTACACAAGCAAATATCAACTGGCAAAGAACATTATTAATGAAATCAGAGCTCTTGTAATAGCAAAGGAAGCAATACATGACTTGTTCTGAATTGTATGTAATGTAACTTAATTTGTTCTGAATTGTATGTAATGCAACTTTTTGTGCTTGCCCATTGTAATGTAGGCTTTTGTTGATTTCCTAAAGAGAGACCTCACTGTAATACTGTAAATAGTTTGACTATAGTCAATGAAAATTACTTCAATTTTAAAAAAATAAAAAAAACAAGATTGAAATCTTTTAGCTTATAGTAAAAATAAATCTTCAAGATAAAAAATTATTCAAAAATGTGAGGAAATAATAATAAGAGACATAGAAAAGAAATCAAAATATTAAAATAGTTTTAAGATTATAGTAAGAGATATTTACAGAGAAAAGGAAATTTAATTTTGCAACACAATTTATAAAACAAATTGTATCAATAATACAAACTGATTATGAACTCCTTTGTAAAATAACTATAGGATTAATACAAATAGTCCTGCAAATCTTTTAGATTGGTTGACGTTAAATAATTTTTCAATAATTAATTAAGATATTAACAAAATATAAATTTGTAGACTCTCTACTTAGTATTGTATAATCAAATATATATGAAGGATAAATATTTTAATTCTTATCCTAATTTTCTTTTTAAAAAATGTAGTAGATATTTTATCGGTAGATATAAAAGCTTCAGAACTTGAAGCTCTTAAAATTCAACTTTAAATACATAATTAATCATAAGGTAGTGACCAATACAAATTCTTTATGAGATAAGAATGATAAAACTCTCAAGTTTCATGCTAATACTAAAGAGGCATATGTAGTTGCTCTCATAATTATAAAATAACATATGGTTAAACTACCACAAAAATGGCAATTAAAAATTACAAGACAATTAGAAAATCAAGCAAATTGATAACAATATATGATATGGAGAAAGATAACTAGAGATTAAGTTTACAAAAGATATAATTATTAAAATAGACCAAAAATAGAATATTAAAAAATTGTCTTCAAGAATTTAGTATGCAACACGTTCTAGAACATCAACATCCATTTCAGAACTTGAGCATAAAAGATTTGCATGTCAAAATAACTCATATACTTCATTAGTAACAGAAGAAATATGGACATTTAAAAATAAGAAATCAACATTGTTTACATTTTCATATTTTTAAGAGTATTTTAAAAAATTCCCTTAAGACTAATTATAAATTATTAAAAAGAAGATTATATTTTTAACGTAAAAAAGTTAAAAAGAAAAAGATTAAGACAAACCTATACATAAAAAGAACAAGAAGAAAATTTTAAAGTTATATAATATATTCTAATAGGAATTTTGTTATGAGTATGTTTACTTCGATTGTCGATAATGTATTTGGGTTCAAATATAGAATCTTTTAAATGATTCAATTATTCTAAATATTCTCTTAATTTGTTATGAATAAATATTAGATCATAGATGGAAAAATAATAGAAATGATTTATCTACCCTTGACTAAGACAAAATTGGAAAATTGTTTTTGGATTATACTACTCAAGACAATCTCTCCAATAGATAAAGATAAGCTAATAGATTTGGAAAATTTAAACTCTGTAAACTTATGTTTACAGAATTTTATGAAAACAAATAACCAAAATTGACAACATATTAGACCAAAATCTTATTAGAAATCATTTTTATGAAACAATTTATTCTTCAAACTATTTTATAGAAAAGAAAAGAAAAAATATATGATAAATACATTAAAAGATCTATAATTCTATTTAGGATCAAATTAAGATATGATAAGGGAATTGGTCTATATATTGGATGGTCTCAATTTACCATAGTAACGACCTAAAAGAAATTAGGTATTGTAGGCACTTCATTTTTTTTAATTTTGTGTTATTATTATTTATTATTTTTTGGAAAGTAAATGAATGAACAAAAAAACTCAAAAAGGGATACAAGGTAGCATCCAGTTACGACAAGATTAAATATTACTAGTAAACTAGAAGTAGAGATTCGATGCCTTATCTTAAAGTAGAACAAAACTTTAAGTACATTCGATAAGCAAATATAGATAAAGCTTTATGTCCAAAAGAATGTAAGTTCCTCTATGGAAGCAAAGCTTTAGGCATTGGGTTCTAAGTTGCCCTTAAAACCTACTGCATCATTATGTCTAAGCTTATTATTAAACGATTCTCTTAGAGATTGTAAAATGAGATGAAATCAAGGTAAGTTATAATTAATAGTCATTCATGTAATTTATTAGCCAATGCTTTTGACATCGTTATTTCCCTAATCCATTTAAACAAAAGAATTCTGGTTTACCATTTATGTATTCTTAAATGTTCTTTGGTTCCTCCCACTCTGTATGGTATAAATTGAGTAACTAAAAGCTAACTTGAATGAATAGAGGCTTTATTTATTGTGGTTTTATAAATTTTAAGCCCAAGATATTATCTTATTCGAGTCATTCCTATTGCAACATGCACGACAAATTTGTTTAAACATTGCCTTGAAGTATTAAGGTAAATTCGCAATTGACATACAAGTGATCTATGATTTCAATTTCCTAATTATATAAAATATAAGTTTGTTTAATAGAGATGAATGTAAGTTTGTCCTTTCATGTGAGCTTGTTTTTAACATCTTGTCGTAAGATGAAGATTATTAAAGCTCCATACTAATTTATGCCATGGCACATCCTATTATGCATTTATGAAGAGCTCCAAACATGATTGGTTTATGAGGGTTAGAGATTTGTGTCTTTTCCAACTAATTGAGCCCTCTACTTCTATTTTAGGGTTGTAGCTTGTTATGTTGTCTTTGATGGATGAGAAACCTTTTGAATAGTGGATTGACTATGACCAAATTTCTCCCTTAGTCATTAAGCCACTATGACAACATTTGGTAGGTTTGTTCTTAAATATCTGTAGGTGGGTAACTTATTAAAGGAGCCTAATTAGTGCCAATTATCAAACCAAAATTAAGTTGTCTTACCAGTTCCTATAATGCACTTAAATTCCTGAGAAATTTGGTCCCTCATGTCTATAATTTATTTTAAGGTCCAAGAGGTGCCTTTTTTTTGGCTTTCCTTTCCATACACTTTCTCCTTTTAAGAAGTGAGAATGTATCCATTTGACCCGAAGAGACTCCTTATCTATTAAGAGCTTCCAAATTGTAATTCATAGCCTTAATTGGTTCAATGCCTAGTCCCCCTTTCTTCTTTCGTAAGCAAACATCTTTCAATTTAATTTTTGGTCCTTTGGTCTTGCTCTCTACTCCTATCTATATAAAACCTTGATTTAGTTTATATTGGCTTCATAAAGGATAAGAAAGTCATTAAGAAAAGACAAGTTGAATATGTTGATTTTGCATAATTGTAATGATATTTAAACCTTCTTTCTTAATCTATATTTCTTTCTATAATGCTAATAAGATTTCTATGCATAGTGTGAAGAGGTAAGGAGAAAGAGGGTTACCTTGTCTCAAGGCTATGGTCCCTTTGAACATCTAAGTAAGTTCTCCACTAATGACGATACAATATTAGGTTGTTGAGATTCATTCCTATATCCAATGGATGTATTATGCTAGAATTATGTTGAATGCAAAACACATTACTAGTCCTATGCTCAAAACCGCAAGTATGCGGATCGTACTTGTAATTGAAAGCGAATATTGATCCCACGAGGATTGTGCTTAGGCACCGCTTAATTCAGTTATTATTTGTTTAAAAAATCGTTTCAATCAAATTTTAAAAAATAAGTAAAATAAAGAAAAACCAAAAGTAACAGGGAACAACGCAACCCAAACCAAAATTGTAAACTAGGACTTGGAGAAAATGACTTGTCATTATCCCTATTTGCTCCCTTCTGATTAATTGATTCAATTTATGCTTGACCCAAGATTTCCTAAAATTCTAGCTACCCTCTCTCAAGGTGTAACTAAATATCACTACTTAAATAATTAGAATTAACTATGGGATCTATCGATGTGCCAAGCCTTTCCTAAACATTCAACTAGATATGAAGCTATCCTATAGATAGTGTATTGATCTATTGAAATCTCTTCCTAATAAATCAATAACATATTATTTCTAGGTTTATTAGTCGTCAACTCTCATTGTACAATTAAAAAAAATTACTAAACTTACTCTCTCGATTTATTTCAAGGTTTGAGAACAATAAATAACACAAACATGTATATCATTAAATCAATAGCCAAAGGTTCACAAATAATTTAACAACAAACCCTAAACATTGTTTTAGCCAATCATAATATCCATAACATCCCCAACAATTAAATAATCCATGATAAACATGCTAGAAGAGAAAGAAATTGAAATAAGACTGAACGAGACAGCTCCTCATCTTCTTTGCCCAATCTGGAAAATCTGGATTACAAGGTGCTCTTTTCCAAATTGGGAATGAAACCTTGAATCGTCCCCTATCTCTAGGCTCTCAATCTGTCTTTTAGCTCCAGGAAGCAAGTTCCACGACCCTCTATCAGCTCTCAGGATTCTATGTCTTATAAAGCCACAAAAACCTAAAAACTTACATAAAACCTACGTGTCTCTTCGACTTCTAGTTCCCACGATCGTGGGTTAACTTAAACTTTCTCCATAGATTTCCCACGATCATGGAAAACATTCCCTTTTAACCAGTCGTGGGTTTTTTTTCAACAACTCCACTTCTTTTCTCTTCTCTTAGTCTTTGTCTCAATCACAAAGGTGTCCACCCTCCATTCCTACACCAAAATGATCAATTCCTACCCTATACCAATATCAAACACAAAAGAACTACCATGAAGATCAAACTAAAGAAAAATACACAAAACAAGTCCTAAAATAGAATAATACTAACTTATCATGCAAGAAACACATGCCAAATACTTGAAAAACACATAATAAGGCACAGCTATCAATTTCCCCATACTTAAATCCTTGCTTGTCCTTAAGAAAAATTAAACACAAACAATCAATTCCATCACTTTATCTTCACAAAGATCAAAGCATGCAATCCCTCAAAATTTGTCCAGCTCATATGTTAAGCTATTACACGTATCATGACTACTTTTCATTAGTGTACATAAGCAAACTCAATATATGCACTATCACTCAAAGATAAGTATAAACATAAAATGAATCTTCCTCATGGTTTCAATCATTTCTCCTAAGTGTTTGATGGTTAGTGTTACGCTCAAACTCCTTATAGGAAACTACACTACCATAGGCTTGCTAATACATAACTTCTCCTCTACAATGATTATATGCATAAATAGATCAAAAGAACTTGTTTCGGGTTGTAATATGGTAAGGATTAAGGTGGGTCCAAAGAGGTAAAGGGTTTAACACAAGCATTCGTAAAGTCTTAAGTAAACAAAGGGATACAAAACATATTATGAGATATAAAAATGCAAATATACTACTACTCTGTACTTATTGATGCGACTCAAAATGTTCTTCCTTTTTATTTTCTTTTTTCTTTTTCTTTTCTTCTTTTTCTCTCTCTCTTTTTTTTTTAATTTTTATATAATTGAAGAAACAAAAAACAACATAGCAACTAGATATGTGATCGAAGAGTAGAAGTATAATTCAATTTATCTTGGAAAGAAGAAAAAAATTTGTACCAAAAACCCCCAACTAGCGCATCACTTAATACTTTACTAAGCTTGTGAATGGGTAGGCTAATGAGGTTTTAGGTTTTAAAATATGAGGTGTTTTCAAGAAACAAAAGGGTTAAGGCTCAACAGGCTAATAAGGGTAGGTCATTTAAGCTAAGGGTTATCACAAAAAGGGTCTTAATCATTTCTATTAAGCATGCATCCAGTGGACTCAAACTGATTCAAAGCAAGTTCTGAAGGTAGTAACCTAAAGGGGCATCACATACTCAAAGAAATAAGATGAATATAGATGGAGTCATATAAGCTCAATCCTCACATTGGCCTAAATGAAAATTCGTTATGCATCTCTACACTACTTCATTGCTCAAGTGTCATATTTTGAGTAAGCTTATGCAACCAACTACTTTTCATCACTTAATATGATTCACTCTTTACTTATTGGCGTTTCCCCATAGAGCTTTAGCATTAGAAAATGAAAAGGGTGAAGCATTCAAGGTCAATGGGCATAGATACAAGCCATACTATGGAGGGCCATACTTACAAGAAAGGGAAGTCATCTCTTTCCTTTCTTCCACTTCTTCATGAAAGCATGTGAAATGGTCAAGCTAATGACCTTAACATACCATGTTTACCTTTCTTTTGCTTGCTTTTGTGTATTAGTGTGTTTGATTTGTTTGGTTTTGATTATGTTTGGTTTGAATTTTTTTTAGTTTGAACTTGTGTTATTTCAAATTTCTTGTCGGATAGATGATTTTGATGTGTTGGTAGGTTGATTGAATGTTGGGAATACATGTTAGGCTTAAAATAAGAATAAGAAGTTGAAAAAATTTATACCAAAAATCCCAAACTAGCGCATACTTAATACCTTATTAAGCTTATGAATGGGTAGGCTAATGAGGTTTTGGGTTTTAAATATGAGGTGTTTTCAAGAAACAAAAGGGTTCAGGCTCAACGTGGCTAACAAAGGTAGGTCATTTAAGCCAAGGGTTATCACAAAAGGGCCTTAATCATTTCTATTAAACATGTATCCAATAGACTTAAACCAATTCAAAGCAAGTTTTAAAGGAGTAACCTAATGGGGCATCACACACTCAAAGAAATATGATGACTATAAATGGAGTCATATATGCTCAATCCTCACATTGGCTCAAATGAAAATTCATTATGAATCTCTACACTATCTTATTGCTCAAGTGTTACATTTTGAGTAAGCTTATGCAACCAACTACTTTTCATCACTCAACATGATTCACTCTCTACTCAAGTAGCCTAATCCAAGTTGAAGCATGCATTCAATCTTATTCCAACTAGAATGACAGAATCTCATGGCAAAATACATAAAAAATGATTCAAGTGTGGTTCCATTGCTAACACAACACAACATCAAACAACAATCTAATATGCCTAAAACATGCATCCTAAATGATAAATAAAAGAAATTTAAATGATGCAATTGACAGGAAAATGTCACCTCCCCACACTTGAATAGCACATTGTCCTCAATGTAATAAGGCAACCACAAAATGAAATCAAAACATCAAACACAACATCAACCAAGAAAAAAAATAACACAACTAACAAAGTAAATAAAACAATATAAAAAGTGAAGGGTACGAAGGCTTTTGAGGATTGAGGTGGTGAAGGCATAGGAGAGGGGACTTAAATGTTCTTTGTCTAGATGAACTTGAGGAACTTCTTCTTCATATATCGCTACAAATTTTGGCAGAAAAATGAAATTTTTTCGAAGCTAGGGTTAGTGAGAGAGTCGGTTGCAGAGAGAGAAAGTGGAGAAAGAAGAAAAAAAGAGGGTTTTAAAAAAGTTTCTGTTGAATGGGTTAAAGCTCTAAAAAGTTTCTGGAAAGCCTTCCAACATTTGTGGAAAATGGTTCCATTTCCACGATCATGGGTTAAGGCTCTAAAAAGTTTATGGAAAGCCTTCCCATGTTCGTGGGAATCAACCCAACATTCAATCAACCTACCAAACATATGAAAATCAACTATCCAACAAGAAATTTCAAAAGAACACAAGTTCAAAATAAAAAAAAATCAAACCAAATATAATCAAAACCAAACAAATCAAACACACAAGTACAAAAAAGCAAGCAAAAGAAAGGCAAACATACTAAGTTAAGGTCATTAACTTGACCATTTCACATGCTTTTATGAAGAAGTGGAAGAAAGGAAAAAGATGACTTCCATTTCTTATGAGTATGGCCCTCCATAGTATGGCTTGCATCTATGCCTATTGACCTTCAATGCTTCACCTTTGTCATTTTCTAACTCCAAAGCTTTATGGGGAAACACTTGAATAAGCTTGAAGGGTCCACTCTATCTTGACTTAAGCTTTCTAAAAAATAATCGAAGTCATGAATTAAACAAATGCACTAAGTCCACACTCTTGAACTCCTTCTTTTTGATGTGAGCATCATGCCACTTCTTTGTCCTTTACTTGTACAACTTAGCATTTTCATAAGCATCAAACCTCAATTCTTCTAATTCGTCAAGTTGTAATAATCTTTCTCACCCACAAGCTTCCAATCCATGTTCAACTACCTAATGACCTAATAGGCTCGATGCTCCAACTCCAAAGGTAAATGGCACGCCTTACCGTACACAAGTCTATATGGAGTAGTTCCTATGGGTGTCTTGAAAGCTATCCTGTAAGCCCACAAGGTGTCATCTAGCTTCAATGCCCAATCCTTTCTGAAGGTGCTCACTACCTTCTCCAAAATCTTCTTCAACTCTCTGTTCACCACCTCCATTTGACCATTGGTTTGGGGGTGGTAAAGTGTTGGCCTCCGAAATTTTTCTTGATGAATTAAGCATGATTTAAATGAATTGTGAGGTTTGATGGATTAATTTTTTTGGAGCTAATTATTCATGTCAATATTGGTAAGATTTTACAACATAGGTTAATTTTAGTTAAGTGTTAATGTTATAAGATTGTATGAGGGAAATTGGGCATTTCACTTAAGCATATAAGATTTAAGGCTTATATTGGAGGGCAAAATGGACATTTGATGATTAGAAAAGGTATAGAAAGAAGAAGTTATAGGTTTGTTTGAAAAGGAAGAAGAAGAAATCGTGGGAGAAGAAGAAGAGAAGAAGAGGAAAGC
>JANZLC010000004.1:21397278-21409819 GCA_026413385.1 Erythroxylum gracilipes
CAAAGAATCAGCCTGCTTGATTGCCAGAAAATGGGCTGACTTCGTCAACCGATCCACAATCACCCAAATGGCATCATATTTCCTGCTGGTCTTGGGCAAACCTATCAGAAAATCCATGGTCACTCTTTGCCACTTCCACTCAGGAATAGACAATGGCATTAACTTGCCTGAAGGTGCCTAGTGTTTAGCCTTGACTTACTAACACTCGTTTGTTCCAACGGGCCACCCCGGGTTCAACCTTGGGGGTCGAAACTCGGGCCTAACGGTCTTCGTTTTGATTTCATTTATGGATAGTTGAGCTCCGGGAACGGGGTCAGGCACCGATGGCCGGGCTCCAGGAGCGGGGTCCAGCAATTTAGGTAGCCATAAATTTTGGTGGAGAGGAAGAAAAATGTGAAAGGAGTTTATGGTTCAAATTTCAAGTCAATCAGAGGTTCGGAGAAGAAGTTATGGTCAAAAGAGTAAAAGGTGTCGAAAATTGTGAAAAAGCATATCACCTTCATTGTCATGATCATGCTTATGCATGATCGTGTGCACTACCTGATTTCTCCTTTCTATCATGATCGTGTAACTCCCCTAAGATTTCGTCTTTGTCGATTATGCTTGTGCACGATCGTGCACTACCTAGTGTTTCCTTTCTTCATTCCTACTTCCATTTCAGCTCAAATCATTCATACACAAATCAAAATTTATGATTGATCATAAACATCAAAAACTGCACATATCATATACACACATTCACCATATTTTTTGCACATATTCATCTTTATTAACACCTTCATTTCATCTCTATCTTATCATTTTAATTTACCTCATTTCAAGACACCACACTACTCCTTTTCTTTACCCATGATGCACATGTATAATGATCACTAGTGTCATTATCAATTAATCACCATATTTGTTTCATATCCATACAACCCATGAAAATTAACATGTTACTTACTTGGTAATACTCCAAACTCTTCAAAATCACGTGAACCTTAGCTTTTCAATATCACATGATCATCATCAATCAAAGGTTGTAGGGTTAGGTCTTTTAGTGACAATGATGAAGATAAGAAAATGAAAGTAGCGAGTGAAAGGTGCGAAAAAGGTTCACGTTAAGAGGGTGAGAAATGAGTATCATAGATGAAGAAGGCTGAAGAAAATGAGAAGAGAAATTAACAAGAGGTGATAAAAAATGAATACAGTGAAAACAATAAAAATGAAGATGGCTTTTCACTTGGGAGAGAGTGTTGTAGGGGGTGGATGCATGGCTTGGCAAGTGACACTTGTCACTTGCCACATGTCCACTTCCTATGGTCTCACTTTGTTCTCTTATTTAACTAGTCAATTTGTCTCCATTTTCTACTCTAATTGTCATCCAATTTTCAATATCATATTCTCAACAAATCCTAATACCATTAGTCAATTATTTTAACTATCATTTGACATTTATTTCTACTAAAATAAATCAATTGTCTTGCCACTTGGCAATTTTCCTAATCCATAAGTACTCATAATTTCATAAATTTCCTAAATTTCACAAAAAATTGCAGATCAATAATTATACTCACCAAATCAGTTATCAATATATATAATGCACAATTCTTAATATAATCACATTTATACATCAATTATACCCAGAAAATGTCAATGAATGCATGTACAATCATTTTAATGTGTGCAATGAGTAATAATCATATGTGTGTGTATGTTATATTATACATGAGCATGAAATGCACTTTCTAACTCCTTAATAATCTCTCATGTACACTATTCTAGGGTTCTAACCCTTAACATGGGATAACAGGATGTTATATAAATAGACATACTTTAGTTGATCAAGTAACACCTTCAATTCTGATCAAGTAACAACTTCAATTCTATCTTTGGAGCCTGCAAAACAAAAGGTAATATTTTCTTATGAGTTATAGTAAGTTCGTCATTCAAAGTTTTCGAATTTATTAGCATTGCTAACAATGATTCTACAACTTCACAATTTTCATTAATTTGCTCGATCACTTCGGATTTAGCCTTACACTTTAACTCATCTTCAGCACTTTCTTCTTTAAACATATCCTGCACAAATGAATTCACAATATCCATATAATAAATAGATTGAAAATCATTCAGGTAATTTATTGCTTCAGAAATATTGAATTTTACTATCTCTCCATCAAACTCTACCGAAAAAGTACCTTGTACACATCAATTATTGTCTTAGTCGTCTTCGTAAACAACCTACCTAACTAAATTGAAGTTGAATGTTCAACAATATTTCCATCCTTTTTCAAGATGTAAAAATCCACTGGAAATACCAAATCGTTAACTTAGACTAAAATGACACACATATGAACAATCAATTAATTGAATAATCACATTAGATTCTTGCCAAGAATTTAGATTTAAAGCTCGATAAATTGATTATGGCATGAAATTAATAGATGCACCTAAGTCTAGCATGGCACACTTAATTTTCTTATTACCAATAACAAATGGAAGTATAAATATACTTAGATCTTTGTATTTTTCCAGTAATTTCCTATTTATCACAGCTGATACTTTCTTACCCAAAATTATTCTCTCCTTTTCCTTTAGCTTTCTTTTATTAGTGCACAGTTCCTTAAAGAATCTTGCATATTTCTGAACTTGCTTAATGGCTTCAAGAAGTGGCATATTGATTTCAACCTTTTTAAAGGTTTCTAGGAACTCTCTTTCATGCTCATCTTCTTTTGGTTTGGCCAAACTATTAAGAAAAGGACGTACACGTGCATTAATTGATATCGAGGAAAATGAATCATTTTTTTTACCTTTATTGATTCTTAAGTTGGAAGTTCTTCCTTCTTTTCTCCATCATCGTGCTTTTCCACCTCTATTGCTAAAGAAGTTCCAGATTAAATTTCCTTACCACTTCTCAAACTCATTGCACTCACATTCTCCTTAGGATTCACCACCGTTTGGGAGGGTAACTTTCCTAATGCTTGTGCTTCCAATTTACTTACCGAGGTGGCTAATTGAGATATTTGATTTCCTAAGTTTTAAAGATTTGTCCTTGTTTCCTATTGAAATTTTCGAGTGTTAGTAGCTAGTACTTTAACAATTTCATTTAAAGACATACCTGAATTTGAAGATTGAGGTTGGGCACATATAGAGGCTTGAGGTTGTCTATTAAAATTGTGAGGATGATATCTTTGTTACCCTCCTTTATTTCCATAGCTCAAGTTTGGATGATCCTTCTATCCTAGATTGAAGTGATTAGAATATGGGTCATATTTTCGTTGAGATTGGCCAGGAAATCTCCCTATCGCATTAGCTTCTTGAAGAGAGTCTTTTTGCAATGTAGGGCACATATCGGTAGGATGTCCAAAAAATGAGCATATTTTGCACTTACTCACGGGTTGCAATTGACCTACAACCAATTGACAAACTAGAGTACTCAAATCTGAAATTTTATCCTTAAGGTTTATGTTACTTAGCTAATTCACACGCTTAAACCCTCCATCCGTCCTTGTCCCAAATTGTGGAGAATTTTTAGTCGTAATTAATATCAATTGTCTGGTAACCTTAGGTGTTTTGTTTACCAAAGCTCCTCCACTAGCTGCATCAATTATACTTTGATCCATTGGCAGTAATTCTTCATAAAAGTATCAAATCATAAGTTGATCAGGAATTTGATGATGTGGGCAGCTGGCACATAACTCCTTAAACCTTTCCCAATATTCATATAATGTTTCTCTTGTAATTTGTCTTATCTCATATATCTCCTTTCTAATATTCGCTACTCTTGATGCAGGAAAGAACTTCTCCAGAAACATTATTTTCATCTCGTTCCATGTTGTTACTGAGCCAGGTGGAAGATAATATAGTCAATCATTTGCCTTATCTTTCAATGAGAACAGAAAGGCCCTAAGATTAATTTGTTCTTCTGTCACCCCTTATGGTTTTATTCTAGAACAAATAACATAAATTATTTCAAGTGTTTATGTGGATTTTCACCTGTAAGACCACAAAAATAGGCAGTAAGTTAATCAAATCATATTTCAATTCAAAATCTACCTCAACATTTGAAAATTGAATGCATAAAGGTTGTTGATTCAAATTCAGTACTGCTAACTCCCTCAATGTTCTGGGGTTGAGATTTGTCATCTTTTTGCCTGCTTCTTAAAAATTAGAGTTTTCACCAATAGTTAGATCTACTTCCACTTTCGCATTTGAAAGTGAATGATTGCTTCCTTGCTTTGTCTCTTTTCTCAAACTATGCGCTATATTCTCAACTTTCAGATTATATTGCAATTTACCTGTCTGAAAAGCAGGATCCATACAAGACAAGAGGTTAGCAGTAACTGTAAAATAAAAATGCAAAGAAACTAAGAAACTTGAAATAGTCCCCCGGTAACAACGCCAAATTTTGGTCGGGTTGTCGAAGCCCCCAAAATAGTTATGTTTCTTCAAACTTTTATAGAAATCGTGGAACCAGGTCGAATCCCTAGAGAACTAAACACTAGTTTCTTAATTTCAAGTAATAAAAAATGGGGTTTTGGATTAATTAATTAATTAACTAAAATTAATATGAAAACAAATTAAATCAACTAAATTTAAATATGAAAAAGTCAAGATTACCAAACTCCGACTGAAGAAAAATATCTCATCTAATTGTAACATTGATCATTGGTCTAAAAAGAATATTTTCAAGATTCAAGTAGTTAGTCTGAAACATATTAGGATAGTCTTAATAAGTTTCAAATTTTTCTAAATTAATTAGTTCAAACTCAACATTCAAACCTTACCATCCATTGACTCAAATAAATGATAATAATAAGCTCCATGAAAAAGACTAAAAATCCTAAATTAAATAATCGAGATAGCTACAACTATTCAATTTAGTTTTCTTGTCTATTATAAGTTAAGTATGGAAATTCATAATTAACCTATTTGCTACTTGTACCAATCTTTCATGATAATTCGAATCACTAAATTCATGGATAGTGATAGAATAATCAAATATTAAATTAAATTGTTAGATTAATCAAATATTAATCATTCATCAAATATAAGAACTCAAAACAAGAAATACTTAAATTAAAACGTGAATAAAATATTTAGACCACAAAACCTCACAAGGTTACAACTAGAATATCGAATCCCCTTAAATCAGAATAATTTAGATTTAGTTTAGCCACACATAGCTTTCACTCTAATAACAAAAATATAAGAAAGACAAAGATTTGAGAAAAACGTAAAAAAGAAAAAGAGAACTCTTTTTTGTTGTGAGGAACGTCCCTTTTATAGGTTTTTCTGATCTAATTCTAATATAATTCTAACTTGTAAAGATGTCTATCTAAAAAAATCAAATTCCTACATGATAAGGATAGAAAGAAGTTTTCCTAGTTAAACTTCAACTCTTCAAGTGATCAACCTTATCTATTGCAACAACCTCTTTACTTCATCCAAAATTCATAATTATCATCAATAGAGTTCATATTTAATGCAACCTCTACTTCTCATCTCCTAAAAAAATTATTAATTTTCATATTTAAGCACCAAAATAAATGTAAAACGAAGGAGATAATATCAAATATTATGTCAAGATAGGATCCTATCATAACTCTATCTGAGTCTAATAATGTTAGTTTCTTTGCTATAGTGATTGATTATATTAATGATATTTGTAAACTATTTACAAAGCTTTGGCCAAAGATTTCTCAAATCAATTCTAATCAAGAATAATAGAATAGTTTTTCTAATTACTTTAGAGTGATGAATTCTGTATTGATTACTCAACTACTTCAATATAATTCATATTATATCCAATGACTATCGACTAAGTTACCCTTGACTATAATATTTTATAAGTAGTATCAAAATATAACAATTCCTATATGAGATAACTTTGGAGATCTCAAGTCAACCAATCACTTATACAATCATTACAATAAGAATTTTTATAGACATACAAGTTATGTTCCAAATGGAATTCTCATATCGGGTCAGTTTAATGAATTTATTCTCTAATAAGTACCAACATGTTTGCTTAAGTATCTTCATACTTTAGTCAATATGATTAATTCCTCCTTTCATATGGAAGAAACATAAATGTGTTAGTCTTTTTACAATATATTAATGTCATGTCTTAATATAACAATGACTAGAAATAATTTTGAGATAATACATAAATGCAATATAAATCTCATAATTATGATCTCATCATAATTTCATTTGCAATGTATATTTATCTCATGAACTTTACCATATATACCTAATATGTATAAGATAAATAATAATTTTAAATAATTATATTACTAAACTACAATAAACCGATTGATTGTAGGGCATTAACCAACAAATAACTCATTTGAAATACACAATTTATAAGTTATTATCGATACTCATTCGAAAGGTACCATACCCTGAAATCTACCATCATAAAAATGGGATTGTACCTCTCGTGTTGCCAATGAAGCCATTGAAGTTTCAATATACAAAAAAAAAAAAAGGATTTGGGGAGCCTTGTATTATTTGTACATTAGGTATAGGCTTGTTCAAGCAATTACTTGCAAACAAAAATTCGACATTTACTACTTTATGAAACCTATTAGAATGAGCAAAACATAAAAGGATCAGGTAGAATTAATCTTACTTTTCTTCAAATAGCACTAAAGGCCTTAATCTGAACGCGTCAAACCCTTGAAGCAACCCTTTAGACTCCAAATGGCAGTATTTCATCTTTGCATTAAATGTCTCACCGAAAAGGCTCGTACTCTTTATATTTTTGCTCATGAAACAGATCAATATACTTGTAGAGAAAAGTTGAAGGGCAGAATTTCATGATGGCCAAGCACAAGCTTCACTTCACTCATTTTCTGTTGCTTCTCATTCTGCTCTCTTCAGGTTTGATCATTAATTAGTTAAGCAATTGTTTACATTGCACGTTGATTTTGGCAAAACAACTTATATACAAGATCAATCTCAAACTTGTCAGACAATTTGTTAGAGATTTGAAGAACATTTGATTTAGACCCTTATCATTTGCTGGGATGGAATTTGTCAAAACCTTTTGAGCGTTCAGGTGGTCTGTTTAGTGTTAAGTGTAGCATTACTAAAGATAACAGTAGCATCACAACATTTTTGCATGTAATTGTTCACGAGGGGAATAGGTTTCTTTTCAAAAACACTCATTACCTTATGAAATAGAATACGTACATGTGTATTTATATGTGTGTAATCGTATTTTTAACATGTAAGTCGCAGATCAATTAGAGACAGCACAAGAGGCAGAACCTGGTCGCATAATATGTTCAGTGGAATTAAATCCCAATTACTGCGATATTGTGGAATGCAACATGTCGTGTAGAAAGAGCTGTGGTGGCATTGGCTATTGCGCCTTTTTCGACTTCCCAATCTCATTCCACTGTGTTTGTGAATGCCCCTGCTCCCAAATTTAATGTCGCTTTTCGCTTCTTATACTTGCTTATTGTGTTGCTTTTTCTGTTTCCCAAATGAAATAACACCAATGTTTTTCTTTTTTCTTCAGAATTGTCGTTTTCGTGATAACAAAAGTAATCTAGAGCATTGTTAAAAGCATACTTTTGCTGAATTCAGATCCTCTATCTAATTTTACCTTGTCCAACTCTATCCAATAGTCAAAACAACGTCATTTTGAACATTAGACAGCGGCAGAAACCATAAAATTGAGCAGAGATCCCGCTCACTTTTGCTTCTAAGTTTGACAGAAAAAGAACTTTCCAGCTATGCAGTGAAGAACAGTAAACTCGTATAAAATGTTAGAGATGCTAAAATCAATATCACTCAAGTGATTGTGATTGTGATCCAAATATGGAAACTATATGCACAGAACTGTGTTTATTGCGTTACTGAAGAGCCTAGATGTGGATGAAATGGTTTATTAACTAATTGATACAAGGTAATTAAAGTATAAGCCAATTAGATAGGTCTACGTCCATTTATATTGGAGGTAGCTTACAATAGTATCTGCAAAAGCATACGGTGTCTCTGCACTCTCCTTCACCATAGGGTTCCTTGGAACATTCTTTTCGGCAGTTCTGAATATCGCAAGTGTGAATGGTCAGCCGTTTATGACATGTATGTTCAGGTATCCTAGCGCCTTGAAGACCCAAAACTTGACCTGTCTCTCAGAAAATGTGAAGCTATTTAAACTTCGATGGCAGTTTACGTGTATGTGTGCGTGTGTTCCTGGTTGCTGCAGGCATTTCCTTTTAAGTAAAACTGGTTTATCTGGGGACAAAGCTGATAAAATTCTCTATCACAAAAGGTACAGATTCCTAAAGTGGGCTAAAAAAATCAGTGGGTAATTTATCGAACTTGCTTACTTATCTAGAGTTTTTAACATCAAATTACTTCAGGTTTGCAGGTCTATGAACACAAAACAGTCCAAGTTATAGAACAGTGCGATGAGACAAATGAAAGTACTTAATTTTGTTTCTACCATCCCAGACACATGTAACATCGTTTTTTATTCTTATTAAGTGGGTTCGTTCTTCTACAAATTAAGACCATGGGTTTTCTATATTGTTTTTTAGCTCAAACTCTGTTGACTGAGTGGTGATAGATGTTAAGGTGTTTGGCAGCTATCAAATTTGAATAAATGTGTTAAAGTCATAAGCTAAAAGATTCTAAACAGAAGAACCTGAGATAATTAGGAGGAGAAAGCAGAAGGATGCACTGAATATCTTCATGCTTTCAATTTCTCCAACTTGATTGTCCAGCCTCAGAGAGTCCAAGTTCTGTTTCCTCTTGGTTAAGACTAAGAGAGAAAGCCCCAAGTTTAGTGCGTTGCTTATATGGTAATTAAGATATATAGTTGTTAACATACGTTTATATTCTGTCCAGGAGAACAAGTTTTGTCAAAGATCCCCACGTCATTTGTCATAAGCTTCTTCTTTTTCAAGAGAATATGTCCGTTTCTTTGCTTTCTCGCTCACGCCATCCCTAATGCAGAGACAAAAGGGAGGCGTGAAGAAAAAGAAAAGAGAAACAGACCGTTGCAGATACGTTTCAATCAACTAGGACTCCATTGTTGGAATGTTTTTTTTTCCCTTCTCTTTTGTTTTTGGTAATTATTTTTATGCTTTTGACAATCGAAGTCATGGTAAGTATCAAGCTACAGGAGGAAGCATCGGCCCCTCATTGCCCTTGTGGAGCATGTACTTCCAATTGATCCCCAAAACACAGAACCACTTGATTTGCTAATCAGACTATTTTCTTATTTACACCAAGCTGTACGTGGTAAAGCTAACTCGTATTTAACAGGCAGCAACGTTTCATTCACATATTCCAACTTAGTATACTTTGGCTCAAAGAAATATGGGCGATGGCGTGCCATGCTAATAACTTACTTTATACATGGGGGAAGGGGTGAGCATTCGCAAATTCACTTTGGGTTTGATTTTTAATTTCTAATAATCTCGATTAGACTGTGGCAACGCCAAACTCAAAGTTTGTAATCCACAAAATTCGAAAGAATTTGACTTAGAAAGTAAACTTGACCACTCTCCTGTCGGATAGAATGAAAATTAACCTAAAGAAATGACATAATCTCTAAATTACTGAGCGAACGCAAATGGTGCCATGATCCCACTTGTAAAGAAACAGAAAGATGATGCATGACCAACCGTCCACTATCAAAATTTGCTAGTAGTCTACCGTGCATTCAGACGCTGGTTCAACCTTAAAGCACGATGATCACAGACTTTGTAAAATCTACCAAAATGAGTTAACTGACTACTAGTCCACATTATTCATGTACGACCTAAGATTAGGATATCCATTATACCTAACATACAAAATTTGAAGTACCAAAACATTCAGGTGAAACATAATCCCAAAATTACCTTTGCAAAACTGAAAGTACCCACAAAAGTTTTGAACAAAGATAAAACAGCAAAAAGTGAAACCTTGAACATAACTTAGTAGCCACCCTTGAGATCGTTGACAACGTCGTAGGGGATGGGTGTAACAGTTTCCAATGTTGCACCTTCTACCATGAAGCCAGGCTTAGGACCCTCTGGCTGCCTCTTTGTGCTAATAATAACGCCTTTGGCCTTGGCTTCAGCCTTCAATTCATCATTTTTCTTCTTCCTCAACTGGAACTCCTCGGTGCATCTTGAAGGCTGCAGATGCTCAACTCGTACATGGATCCTCTTCTTAATAATCCTGTTACCAACCTGTGATCCAATACATGTATTATATACAATCTCCCATTTCTAATAGACAATCCAAATGAAGTAATAATAAAAGTAGAAAGTGGAACGCACAATCAAAATTTAAAGAGGTAAGAAAACATAAAATGTCCAAAACATAGAATGCCCAGCATCTAATTGCATTCTGCATTAAAATTCCCGTCAAAATTAAAATTGAAAATCCATAACTATGAAAACAGTGTTAAAGAAGCATCAATCCCTAAACCTCGATCCACACAATAGAAACAAGCAAAAAATGAATTATCAGAAACAATAAACAGAGTGAAAATTTTACAACATTTAACATCCAACTGTACCTCCTGAAACTACGTACCAATCTGCAATTTAAAACCAAATGTCCTAAGCACCAACGAAAAAATACGATGATGAGATATCTGATCTCATCATCTGCAAAGACTTCCTTACCTTTCCTCACATGCTATTAAAAAAAACCCAAAAATAAAGCAGCACAAGACTAAAACAGAAAAAGTGAAGCACAAAACAAGCAAAAATACAAAATAAGCAAAACCCGTTACAAAAGACCAAAATTTCATTGAAAGAAAGAGCATTTGAAACAATTAAAACAAGAAATGTACCTGCTTGTTAATCTCGACGCCAATAGCTCGCTTGGTGACGTTCCAAACGCGACCAGTACGACCATGGTAGAACTTGTGGGGCATACCCTTGTGAACGGCGCCGTTAACTTTTATGTCGACGTAGTCGCCGATCTTGTAGGTCCTAAGATATGTGGTCAATGGGATATAACCCTTCTTTCGAAATGGTCTCGCGAACAGATCTCTTGTTCTTGAGCGAAGCCCGTGACCAGCAGGCATTTTCACTTAACTCTGTCTCGCCCTTTCTGATTTTTGTGTCTGCGAACCCTAACGAAAAGATACTGCTACATATACCTGATGAGTTAGGGTTTTGTTTTTGGACAGATATGGGTTTTGGAGTTCTATGGGCTTTGAAAAGTTTATGGATCTGCTGTATGTAAAAACACTTTCTTTTCTTTTAAACAGTTTTGTTTGTTATGTTCCAGTCCAAGTTCTTTCTACATTATTATACTATGTAGAACCTAACCAGACACGTATTTTTGCGCATAAGAAAGCCTCTTGTTTGTAGGTTTCTAAATATATGTGAATGTGATAAATTATATTATCATATTTTTATTACAATTATTTCAAGTGTTTTAGTTCTAAAATTTAGATTATGTATCTTGTTTTTTTTAATGATAATTTTGATTGCCACTATCACCTCTATGATTCTAATGTCCAATATTGTTTTAAACTAAATAAATTTGGGCACTCTTTCTCGTATTTGGTTTTCTGATTCAGATTTTTCTTGGTAAATGTTCTTTCTATTGTATGTTAATGAAAATTTTATTATATTTTTATATATAACTTTCTTTATTTCAAATTTATGTAAGAAGATTAAAAGTAAAATATATTGGTTTGTATTTTACAGCAAACGGTTGATTATATTTTAGTAGCATAATTATTTAAAGACATTTTTTATCTTAACATATTCGAATATATATGATAAAGTCTATGAGGTAAATATACATTGTAAATAAAATTATAATAAAGTCAAATTATGACTTTCATCTTGTATTTATGTATTATTCATACATCGTTTCTAGTCATTGTTCTATTAAAAATAAACATTAATAAAGTATAAAAAGACTAGCATACATTATATTTTTCTTTATAAATTAAATACTAAATCTCACAGGCTAAAATATTGAGATACTAAAATAAACATGTAGTACTTGCTAGATAATAAGTACTAAATCTCATAGGCTAAAGTTTCTCAAACTTAATTGTAAAGTTTGAGAAACTTTAGGATTAAATATAAGATATTTAATAAATAAAGATCAATATGAAGATTAAATCTTATTTGAGTACAATTGGTATTTAATTAGATTAAAGTTTATCGAAATTTGAGTATTATTTCAATTAAGTTACTAAAATATCTAAAAACATGTTATAACAAGCTTAACTTTAAGAGAGCTAGTATTTTTTTGTATAACACCCTACTCCCACGTAACCCGAACCCGAAATCGTTGATGATATCCGAGTCCGTGCCCCGTGAGAGTGGCGTACTACATCAGTCAGTCAGACGAAACTCAGTATACATGTTTTTTTTAATACTCTCATGTGCGCAGAAAAGACAGTAAATAATCGGAGCCCACGTTAAAAGAAAGCATTTTCAGTTATTACAATTATTCAACATTAAATTACAAAAGCCATAGAATGAACAAATAGTCATAACCAAATTGGGCTCACTATAAAGACAAATCAGTTTACAACGATTGCGGAATACAATTTTATGGGACACTA
>JANZLC010000004.1:21463337-21478062 GCA_026413385.1 Erythroxylum gracilipes
GGTTTTGATGAAATGAAATGAGGAACATTTTGGTTTCAAAAAGTTCGTGATTTTATATTGATGTTTTATTATTATGACACCATATGAAGTATGGTAGTGATTGTTCGTAGCGCACTCTTATCGTAGGAGATGTATCGGAATGACCTACGAGCGTCTCGGTGCATACCCTGCGGTAAGGGGGCGCTACAATGTTAAATCATATCAGGAATGAATTTTTGGTATTCTCTACCATTATCAGTATGTATGGGTTTAATTTTGTGATCAAGCTGAAGCTCTATATAGGTTTTGAATTGAATAAAGGTTGTCAATGCATCAGATTTCAGTTTGAGGGGATAAAACCAAGTAAAACGAGAGAATGAATCAAAGAATATGATATAATAACGATGTCTAGCAAATGAAAGAAGTGGGGAGGGACCCCAAATATCAGAGTAAATTATTTCTAGAGGTTTGCTGGCTGTGATATTATGTGTAGGGAAAGGTAACTAATGTAATTTACCATGTTTGCAAGCATCACAAAAACTGACAGTGTCTGGATTAAATTTGAGATTCATTGATTTTCCAATTTGATTGAGTACACTAGTGGACGGATGTCCAAGTTTGGTATGCCAAACATTAGCACTAGTATGAGCTAAATTTGCAGCTATTTGTCTAGAATCAGGGTATTTGATTGTAGAATTGAAAATAGAGGATTTGCTAGATAAGTGGGACTGCAAACTTTGATTATGGTTTGATGTAGGCTGTGATGATGAAGGTTTAAGGCTGTAAAGACCATCCTGGAGCACTCCCTGAAGCAGAACTGTCCCTGAAACCTTGTCCTGAAAAAGACAACATTCATCAGAAAATTAAACCACAATTTTGTTATCCTTGGTTAGTTTCGAAATACTCAAAAGATTTTTTGTGATAGACGACACATGTGATATCTGTTTAAGAGCTAATGGCGTGTGTGTGTTATCATGAAATTTGATAAATGGTGAAACAATCTGAGCTATAGGTAAGGTATTACCATTATCGACGATGAGTTGCTCCTTGCCACCATATTCTGATCCAAGAGATAGGTTCTGAACGTCAGTTGTGACATGGTTTGTAGCACCGCTATCTACCAACCATATGGTGTCAGGTGTAGAATTTTCAGAAGAGTGTGATGACTGTTGGTTCTGAGCAAGGAATATCTGAGGAGAGTGTTGAACGATTAGGAGTTGCTATGAAACACAGGCTAAGACTGTTGAGGCTTCTAGGTTGATTGAGATCCCTGCCAGATTTGATCAAATCGCTTATAGCAACGGAGCGCATCATGATCTGGTTTCTGGCATAGCTGACAGAAAATACGAGTGTTGCCAGACCAACGACCTCCTCTGCAACATCCCACTACCATAGGGTACATACCCAAACTTTCAAGTATATAACCTATGATAATGGTATGTTAGAGCAAAAACAAATCCAACTTACACATGGCATCATCTAACATAATCATAAATCATCAAATTTTAAATTTTAAATTCATTCATTGCATTTATTTACAAAGTCTACACTGTCTCCATTAAACAAATATTTACAAAACCTCATACAGGTTCTAGCAAAAACTACAAAATAAAAGATATAACTCTCTGACGTCAGCTGACAGACCTCTGAGCCATAACTTAATCCAAAACGTTCTTCTAATCCATAATAAATACCAAGTCTCCTGCTTCGTACCTGAAAAACTACGTTGCAATTTTTATGAGTTTTGTAAACTCAATGAGTGAACCATCACTGATGATTTTACCGGATTCATATACACAAATTACATATTTCACAATTATACATACAGAACATGAATATTTCACATATTCACATTGTCATGGTGCATCATTTTATCAATGCGAATCAGATCATAAATAAACACATACAGATGCATATGAGACTTCACATTCGTTATTAATGTTGTGACCTAATGCCTATCACATATACAAATACTGGTTCATTGGGCTCAGTCAAAAACATATATCACAGAGCATAGCTCTACGTGCAAGCGCTTGATATTGGCCACTCCAGTTCTACGTCTTTATCTGAGCATGCATTTTATGAAATGCATCAATTCAGAATTTACCATATATCACAATCATGTATAGAGCACAGTCAGAATTTCATAATCATCGGACCTAAGTCTGACATTCAACTTTTGTTGAGAATTTACATAGCGTAATACAATCATAATTATTAAACAAATTAGAACACTTCCAATACAGTCCCAAATATATACTCCTCGGATTTTAAGTCCGGAATTCAGAAACAATCGCAACAGTTCAATAATTGGAAGCTTAATAAATCAAATTAAATCAATCCTAGGAAATTCATCTAGGTTGACACACAGTACGCTCTAAGAAGCTATTTCCTGGATGGTCCAGCAATGTCCAACTGGCGTCCGATGTGTTCCTCTATAACATACACAACACATTCACAAATATCATATTTTTGCACAAATGTACAAGTAGTCTTTTATGCACATTTATGTATAGAAAGTATGCACAATGCATGTTCACTGACAATTCTGGGTATCTTATTGTAATTCTCATCACCAAATCGATCATATATCAACGCCCTCATTAATATCATTTGTACTTATAATTTAGACCAAAATAAAACAATGTGAAATCAATTTCATAACCTAATTGACCACTTTAGATTTTCTATCCACATGATTTCGGGTCAACCTTGCATAATTAATCTGATAGGGTAAATGACAAAATTAGGCAACACTTTCTCCTGGAAAGTTGTTCTCCAATGTCTTAAGTTTCTAATGACTTCAAGATCATCCAATCTGATTCAGTATTTTATGAGTTATGCTCACAATACCACAGACTGTGTATATTTGAACTTTTGGCTAGTACATGATCATACCCTCTAATTGTACAACTCATATCTTTCAGCTCAGATATCCAAAAATTACAAACTTAGTACTAATTGAAAGAAAAGAGAATTAACTACAACTTTGGTGAAGACACCATTGTCTGATTCAACCTATATCAATTCAGATTCTTTGATAAACTCAGGACATGATTTTTGTCCCTTATAGTGCTACTGCCTAGGCCAAGACTCAATTTCAAGTGAAATTTTAAGACCCTTAAGGATATAATTCAAATTCAACTTCTTCTTAACATTTGTAGCCAAATGTCTCTAGTTAAATTTAAATTAAGAATCATTTTTTTTGGAAATCTATAGATCAAAATATAACCAAAAATACTGAAGCATGTTCAGTAAAAACATTCCAGTTATCAAATTCCAGCACACCTCATCATTTTCATCCTAACAACCCCTTTCGGGATAACTTTGCATGATAATTATGATAAGGAAAATGGTAAATTTAAGAAATATTTTCTTCTAGACAATTATTCCACTATGTCTCCAATTTCTAATAACACCAAAATCGTACAATTTGATTCAGTATACTAAAAGTTATACCCAAAACAGTTCAGACTATTTTTAAACTATAGTTCATAACATTCCAGCACACTTCCACATCAACATCTTATACAATCTTCCCTAATTCAATCATCATAAATCCTCTATCATAACATGCTATAAACACTAATCATTTACTTACTTGTTTAGTTCAAATCCTCGCTCAAAATTCACTCTAAATCAGTACTCCAAACATGCAGAATCATCACACATTCAAGGTGGAAACTTGAAAGATTTCAGCTAGGACAAGGCAACTATGTACTGATTCTCTACTTAATTTTGTGAGGGTGAAGCACGAATTATTGGTGCAACAATCTGACATGAACATAAACAAACATAGGGAGTTGCAAGGAAGAGTGTTTCGGTGGTGTGTGAGAGGAAGGAAGAAGAGAAATGACCATAGCTGGAGTTGCTCCTGCTGAAACTTACACCTGAGGTGTTAGGTGTCATCCAATGGAATGGCCATATGTCCTATGGTATTTTCAGCACTTATCAAGCATAGGTGCTGCCAAATGTCTCCAATTAACTAGGTCACTTGTCCATTAATCCACTATGCCATTTGTCATCAACTTACCAACCCATTTGTTACACAATGATTGATCCATTTGTCACTTAGTTACTAGTCCATTTGTCACCAATTTAACTATGCCAAATTTCACACAATGATTGATCCTACCACTTGGCGTTTGTCCTAGTCCAAATGTACCCCAAAATTTTGGAATTTCCTAAAATTCACCAAAAATTATGAAATAATAGTAACACTCTCCAAATAAATTTTCAATACATAAAAACCACATTTCATATTTTAATCGCATTTATAACTCAATTATGCCCGAAAAATGTCAATGAATGCATGTACAATCATATTCATGTGCAAAAATATGCATGTCATTTAACTAAAGCATGATGTGCGTTTCTTATTTTCTCAGTACTTTCTCATAAATCACAATTCTAGTCTTAACATGGGTAACGGGATGTTGCAATTCTCCCCTCCTAATAAAAAATTTCGTCCTCATAATTTTTACCTGATTGATCAAATAGGTAGGGGTACTGATTTCTCATAAGCTCCTTCGTCTCCCATGTGGCTTCCTCACTCGAATGTTTCTTCCAAAGGACTTTCACCATTGGGATCACTCGATTCCTCAATTTCTTACTCTAATAGCCAATTATCCTCATAGGTTCTTCAACATAGCTCAGATTACTAGAGACTTTAATCTCCTGGGTCGGTATCACATGAGTTGGATCCGACCGATATCGCCTAAGCATACTCACATGAAATACATTATGTATCTGAGCCATTTTAGAAAGTAAGGCTAACTTATAAGCCAATGGTTCGATCCTTTCAATTATCTCATATGGACAAATATACCTCAGACTTAATTTACCCTTCTTACCGAATCTCAGCACACCACGCCAAGGTGATACTCTCAAAAATACTTTATCTCCTACTTAATACTCCATATCTTTCCTATGTTGATCCACGTAGCTTTTCTATCTATCTTGTGTTGTTTTAATTCTGCTACAGATCAATTTCACCTTGTCAACAGTGTCCTGAATCAATTCTGGGCCTTCGATAATTCTTAAACCCTCTTCATCCTAATAAAAAGGCGAATGACACTCTCTTCCATACAACGCCTTATATGGAGCCATACCGATACTGCTGTGATACTGATTATTATAGGCAAATTCAATCAAAGCTACATATTGATCCCATGCTCCTTGAAACTCCAGAACATAAGCTCTGAGCATATCCTCAAGAGTCTTAATCGATCTCTCACACTAATCATCTGTCTGAGGATGAAATGCAGTACTGAAATTCAACCCAAAGCTACTTGTAGGTTTAATAAAATGTGAATTTCAGGTTTAAAATATGCCACCAAAAGAGAAAACAGGATATAATGCGACCAAGGTTTAGGTCACAATGATTAGGAGAAGCTAATGCATTTCAAAGTGAAGCGCCACATTTTGCAAATGCTACTGCACATCTAGATGAGGCATCACCTTCTGCACCTGTTGCCATACCATCCAGCAACCCTGCTACACCATCTACCACCCCCATACAAGTAGAGATATCAAGACTAAATGTTGTGGATGAAGGAGGTGACCTCTAGCCCGAAGCTAAGGGAGTTGATGAAAGAACATCATCAAAATTGTCAACAATTTGTAGGTAAATTTCTAAAAATTTTGTAATACATGATAACACTATAGGTTTATACTGAAGTTTTAGGTTTTAATTTTAAAATGATTGAAAATAACTTATATATTAGGTTAGTTTTGTCTAGAACATGCTCAAGAAATATCTCATTCAAGTTTAAGGAGAGGATAGATCTTTGAGGGTTTTATATGGAAGAATGTCTCTTAGTCGACAAAGGATTTTTATTATCAGGAGTTTGAGGTACACATAATATATTCTTTAATCTTTTTTATTTTATCTAATTTTATACATTAATTAGATGAATATTGTCATTTATAAGTACTTATAGTATGTTTTTCTTTTTCTCAGAAAGATTTTTTTAATCCAAAATTTTATGTTGTAATTTATAATGTATGGGAGAGGTGAGCTCGTACATGTTATAGAGACTTTCTTGCTTCGATACACAAGAATGGTATACGATCACCATATATATCTGAAGAAATTTAGAGTCGTTGTTAGTAGTATTGGGCATCACCTGAGGCAATATCCATTTCAAAGCGCAATTCTACCAACAGACTTGGAGGACCAAACGGAGAGAGCCTACCAGTATACACTGGAGAATCTTTGACCCATTGGGACCATGTACTTCAACTTGTAAGTTTCAAAACTTTACAGTTATATCCTAATTTTTTTAATTTGATGTATTAAATTTAATTTCAACGTAATTTCATGTATGAAATTTAAAATGAAATATATGTGCATTATAGAGAATAATTATGTTATAAATGTCTGGTTCTATTAATGGTTGTGTTGCTAAGTTAAATTTTTTTGTCTAATAGGGGGTAAATATCATAAAAATAGAATAATTTTTTTAAATTATAGTTCACTTATAACAATTTATTCTGATGTAAGAAAAGTCTATGGGCTGGAAGCCTACACTACACCAGCTCTTTCTGCACAGTCACAACAAGAAACATGATAGTGCCACTTTCGTCAACACCCGATGTAGACAAGTTCATGTATGTAAAATATATACTTTAATATTAATTCTTAAAAAGTATCACTTATTAACATAAACATTTATAATGATAGGACCAAATACAACAAAGCATTGAACGACAGTCTCAGAACTTTGAAACTATTGATGAGAGTGAGACGTATCTTGATGCAACAGGTGGTAGGTACCATTGTGGAAGGATTTTTATCTTAGGTTCATTTGCGAACACATGTTATTCGCAATCCTCCACATCCACTACAGCTAGATCTAGTAGGTCGTCCGCATCAAATGAGAGTGTCCTCCAACTTGAGAGCACAATAGAGAGGTTGATAGAGTGCATAAATTAGCTCTGTAATGAGGTGGATGAGTTAAAGGGTAGGGATAGGACCTTATCGCATCAGCCAGAGCATCCGCCTTCACCACTTGCATAGCTTCTAGATAAGTGAATGTAATGATAGTCTGCTACTCTTAAGTTTTTGTATAAATTCTTAATTGAAAGTAATTTCAAGATAGTTATTCGTTTACATTATATTTTTTTATTATACCATTCAGGATAATGTTTACTTTACATTTATCAATCAATGTGATATATTATTTACAGAAATTAAATGTACTAAAAATAATAAGATTATCAACAAAAAACTCGGGTAGGAAGTGAGACATGGCTGTGAAATTTTATCATAACTAAATTTCCCGATGAAAATAGAATATTCCATGGCTAATTAGCAACGAATTGTTACATTTTGTCGATAAGTTACCGACAGAATATATTATTCTGACACTAAGTTACTGACAAATATATAACTCTATTGCTAAGTTCCCAATGGAATAATCTATTATATCAGTAAATATTTAGCGACAGATATTATTTTCTATCAATAAGTTTAGCGACGAAATGTTTTATGTCCGTCGGTAAATTTAATGACAAACTTGGAACTTACTGTTGCTAACTTCACCGATGGAATATTGTAATTCCGTCGACAAATTAGTTATGGAATATTTTAAATTCTCTGATAAATTTAGCTTAATTTAGTAACAAAAATGCAAAATTCTGTTGCTAAATTAATAGACGAATATACAAAATTTTGTTGCTAAATTTACCAATGAATATACAAATTTCTGTCGCTAAATTTGTGACGTATTCATTTTATCCATCGCTAAATTTTAACTACGGTTGTTTCTCTGACGACTATTTCTATCGCCAAACATGTTTCTCGATGGAATATCTTTATTTTTTGTTAGTAATTTCCATCGCTAAAATCAAATCTTCTTGTAGTAATATTTCAAAGCAAAGTGGTTGAGTTTGTGACAATTAAAACATTAAACTTGGGATTTTCTATACTTTAGCCTCCATCATTTCTTAGCATGCTTCCTCTTCCATGCACTCTTATGGACAAATTGCTTTCTCCTATTCTTCCATTATTAGATGGATTAAAACTTCCTTGTCTTTATTTTCCATGTCCTCTACTATGATTTCTAACTTTTTGGCCTCTTTGGATGCTAATTTTTTTCCCCTTCTTGTTCAAAGTGATTTTGGTTTAAAGAACATGCTCTAAGATCTCTTGCTTCCTCTTTTTCCTTTCTTCATATGCTTCAACTAAGCATTTGAGTTGTTCAATGGCCATAAACTTATAATTTTGGAAGCAAATAATGAAACATTTTCTACATCAATCTTGTGTTAGTGATGATTTCCTTAATGTTCTCATTTAATTGATCATGACCATAACATTTGCTAAATAATCACTTATAGTTTTATTTTCTCTCATATGTAAAGCTTACAAATCACTTTTTTAAGGACTACAAGTGTAATAGCCCATTCCTACACATAGGAATTTAACTGCTATATGAAGTCATATGAGTCATATCATGTAATAATACATGAATTGCATTTCATTTACATGCATCATATTCACATACATACATGAATTATGATTTAGTACACATTATAAAGATAGTTTATGCACTTAATAATTTATTCCAGTGTATGAAAGATTCTAAATGTTTATATTGTGATTTCATAATTGTAAATTGATCATGTCTTAAATTCTGGTTTGATGGACTACAATTAGTGAATTGGAATTTTTTGTCACAATGGGTGATTGATGAAGTGTTATGTGCATCTAGTCTACGAAAAATATTAATTAGCAAGACAAATTGATACATGGGAACTTAGGTTGGTCAAGCCTAAGAAATAGTGACACATGGCATTAGAAATAGTGTGACACATAGCTTTATTAAATGAGTAACAAATGGTGGTTAATTGGGTGACAAATGGCCTAGTGATTATGAGACAAATGGACTAATTATGGAGTGACAAATGGAAGTTAAAGTAAAAGACATGTGGCTAGGTCTTAGAATGACACTTGGCATGACATGTGTCCACCTTCTCCTCTACACACCTACACCCACGTCTCTAACATTTGCAAGATCATCTTCTTCCATGTTTTGGTCTTATGTTTTCTCCTTCTTTCTCTTACCAATGACACACTCACATAATCTCCATAACCCTTGAATTTTTGCCAAAATTTCATAACCTTCACCTTGCAATTGAAACCCTTATATTTCCACTTTGATCTTAGAGTATACCTTGTCCTTGCATATTTGGAGGGATAGTTAGCTTAAAGATTAAGGAGATTTTGAGCTAAACAAATAAGTAATTTTTATCTCTATAATATGTTAAAATAGAAACATTCGTGATGATTAAATTGAGATGAGTAATATGTAGGGTTGATGTTAAAGTTGTGCTGGAATTCGATGAAGGATTGTATAGTTTTTGTTTTGTTTTGATGCTTGAAAATAATGTATTATATGGATGGTTTAGGTTGAGATTTGAAGTGTAAATGATGACGTAACTATGCAAAAAAATGAGCATATTGGGAGTGTTCCTGAAATTGACAAGTTAGGGTTATATGTATGAAGGTGAATGATAGTTTTGTTTTGATTATGTTGCATAAAAGACTATGATTTATAAGTTTCCAATTGAATGATTTCGTGTTGGAATTTGGAGATGAAATTGATGAGGAAATGAAGAATAATTTAGGCATAATTGAGGTATGATCAAAGGATGAGTATGATGGTGTTAGAATTTGGAAAAAGATTTAAGGAAAGGGATGGTGAATCATCTGTTCACCCATTCCACGATCATGGAAGCAGCATAAGCTCCTTCCCACGATTGTGGGAGATGCCTTGGAGAAGAAAAGTTTATGTTTTTTCTTTCCACGATCATGGAAAGGTACCCAGGATCGTGGGAAATACTTGGGAAGTGAAAAACTTTGTTTTGTGTGATTGTTGAACCAACTAAGGATAAGTTACTTTACCTTGGTGTATATGGATTTGATTAAGGTTTGAAATAAACCTAGATGGTTATTTGATTGATTTATTAAGGGTTTGATAAGTTTAAGATGATAATTGATGTTAGAATTGAGGAATGGACTGTTTGATATCAATGTACATGAATTTGGGAAGTATGAGTTGTTAGAGAAATGAAGGTGTTCTTATGAATGCAATTGTGATGAAAGGGATATAAGTCATGAATTAGGTATGATTGAATGAGAATTTGGAAAGTTTTATGAGTATGGAATGTTAGGAAGGGATAGATAAATGTATGATTTAATGAATTTAAAGTAATTGAGATGTCTTAAGGCATTGATCTAATCACCAATAAGTTATGTACAAGATATGACGAATGAATGAGCAAGATTTGTGAATAAGGTTACATACCCGGGACAGTCGATTAAGCATGTATTAAACATAACACATATACATGTGTAAGATTAAGTATTCATTTGATTAAACAAGTTAGTAATGTATACATTTATGTGTATTGCATGATATAGAAGCACAAATTGACCGACCGCATCCAGACATTGCTAGATCGTCAAGGCAATAGCTATTCTGGAGCATACTGTCAGTCAACCTAGATGTTCTCTCACCATAATCTAGTTGCTTCATTTAAAATTCAATTATTGAATTGCTACTCATGTGATTGTGATAATTCTAGACCATCAATTATCTTAGGGGAATGATATTCGGGAATGTATTGGAAGTGTTTTGTAAATGTATGTGAATATGGAAATATGTGTTCCCAACTAAATGTTGAATGCCGAACTTAGATTTGAAGAATGTGATATATGATTGGATAATTTCAAAAGTGAAATAATGAATGCATCATATGTGAATTGTTGCATCTCATGCCATTTCTATAAGGTATATTTTCAGAAAATATATGGGTGTTTGTGCATATGCACTATGGTAGTGGTGTGTTACAATTTTGGTATCAAAGCATGATTTGGCATCCCTAGGGACATATAGGAGCAGTTTAGTATGACATTTAGCGAGAAACTCATATGATCGTGGTTGTTGGTTGTTATAGGTCATCCGTCGTAGGAGACTGAGTCATCGAGTCAGTTGACCTCGAGTTAATAAGAGCTAACAGAGAGTCCCTTATGCCTTAGTCTAAGCCAATTCCTTAGAGAATACATGAGAGGAGAGAAAGGAGGTATGATAAACTCAAAAAGCAGGGGGTTATCGACTTCTATGGAAGTATAGAACCTACTGAAGCAGAAGGTTAGTTAGAGAGGACAGTAAGGATATTTGACCAAATGAACAACGACTATACAGTCTCGCTACTTCAGGGCCTGGCCTAGCAATGGTGAAATATTGTTCCTAGTAACTCGGTCAGACCCTGTAAATTGACGTGGGAAGACTTTTTGAGGGTCTTCAAGGAGAATTACATGCCAAAGATTTACTTAGACAGAAAGATAAAGGAGTTCTTATATCTGAAGTAGGGAAGTCTCACTGTAGTTGAGTACGAAAGTGTGGTTTAATGAGCTAATGGGGTATGTTACTGCCTTGATTCTGACTGAGGAGGACAAATGTAGGTGATTTGAAGATGGTTTAAATATGGAGATTTGGACAAGGCTAGCAGTTACTAATTTGAGAAGTTTCACTGAGCTGAGAGCTGCTTCAATCATAATCAAACAGTTATTGAAAGATGAGCAAGGAGAGTATAGGCAGAAGTTTAGGTTGAAGAGACAAGGTAAGTCTCAAGCTAATTCTGGCAGAAGGTTTGGTAAACATTAGAGTAGACCATCACGATCACAAAAAAGATCGAGACAATCAGGGTTTAGGTCAAGAGGTGGTTTTGTTTATTCTGGTGATAGAGGACTGGCTTCAGGAGGACAGTCATATGGAAGACAGACACAACAAAACACCAGTAGTGAACATTGTGGGAAAAGTCATGATGGGATATACTGAAAGATATCGGGAGCTTGTCTGCGTTATGATTTTTTTGAGCATCAAATCAAAGATTGTCCTTTCGTTGTAGGAGCTCAGTACGGAGTGAGAGGAGGATCAGTGATCAAAGTGACTATTCAGTAAAGCAGAACGAGTAAAGTAGGACAGAGAGGCAGAGGTAGGGTAGAGCTAGTTCTGCAGGTTCTAGTGCTAGGGCTGAGATAAAGAGTAACCAGCCACAGTCCTAGGCTAGGATCTATGTCATCACCAGACAGGAGGCTCAGGACTTTCCAGATGTTGTAGTTAGTGTGTTATATGTTTTTAATTTTAAGGCATATGCATTATTAGATCTAGGATCAACACATTCTTTTATCACTCTTCATCTAGCATCTAAATTGCATTAAGGAAAAGAGATATTGAAATGTGGATTAAAGGTGAGTACTTTAGTAGGTAGTACTACCGTAATTGGGAGATTTGGAAAAGGTGTGTTATTTGGGTTGATCAAGCTTAGTTAAAAGCTGACCTAATAGTATTGCAATTAAGAGAAATAGAATTTACTCTAGGTATGGGCTGGCTCATGACATATAGGGCTATCATGAAATGCTACACTAAGGAGGTAATTATTAAAACTCCTAATCAACCGAGAGTAATATTTTGATATGTTAGTTAAGTAGTGTCAGCCAGACTAATTTCATCAATGAGTGCTCTTATATTGATTCAAGGGGGATGTGAGGCTTACTTAGCCTATATAATTGATACCTAAATTGAGAACACAGTTTACGGTATTCCAATTGTCAGAGAATTCTCATATGTGTTTCCTACTAAATTAGCGGGACTATCCCCAGATAGGGAGACAAAGTTTATTGTCGATCTGGTTCAAGGTATTGCTCTTATATCGATTCCTCCGTATAAGATGGTACTTATAGAACTTTAAGCACTTAAGACTCAGTTGTATGAGTTATTGGATAAGGGTTTCATTAGACTCAGCGTGTTACCTTGGGGAGCTCTAGTTTTATTTGTGAAGAAGAAAGATAGAACCTTGAGATTGTGTATTGATTATAGAAAGTTGAACAGAGTTATAGTGAAAAATAAGTACCCATTACTGAGAATAAATGATCTACTTGATCAACAACAAGGAGCTCAGGTGTTCACTAATTTGGATTTGAGATTAGGGTACTATTAGTTGAAGATAGCAGAAGCTGACATACCAAAGAGTGCATTCCGAACTAGATATGGGCATTTTGAATTTTTGGTGATGCCCTTTGGATTGACAAATGCTTCGGTAGCTTTTATGGCATTGATTAACAAGGCATTTCAGCCTTACCTAGATCACTTTGTGATCGTATTTATTGATGATATTTTGGTGTATTTGAAGAGAAAAGAGGAATATTGTAAACACTTGAGGTTAGTTCTACAGATTATGAGGGATAAGCAATTGTATGCCAAGTTCAGTAAGTGTGAATTTTGGCTCAACCAAGTAGTATTCTTGGACTATATAGTATCTAGAAAAGGCATTCAGCTAGACCCAAAGAAAGTTGAAGCAGTGATGAAGTAGGAAGCTTCGAGAAACGTATCTGAGATTCGGAGTTTCCTCAGATTAGCTGGTTATTACAGAAAGTTTGTCAAGGGCTTTTCTTTGATTTCAGCCCCTTTGACAAAGCTTCTGAAAAAAATGTATCCTTCCGATGGACTGATGAATGTTAGAGGAGTTTTAAGGAATTAAAACATCAGTTGACAATAGCATCGGTGTTAGCTATTCCATTAGAGTCTGGAGGATATGTAGTATATAGTGATGCCTCACACCAAGGATTAGGGAACGTTTTGAGTGCGGAGGTTATTGGGAACTTGTTTATATTGTGGCTCTATAGAGCATCAGATCAAAGATTGTCCTAAGACTTTTGGACCACAGTCTGGAGTTAGAGGAAGAACAATGAATGAGACAACAGTTTAGCATAGTAGAGCTGTCAGATTTGCACAAAGAGGCAGAGATGAAGGCAGAACTCAGTCAGTAGGGCCTAGTGTCAAAACTGAGGGCCGGAGTAACCACCCACAGTTTCAGGCCAGGGTTTATGCCATCACCAAACAGGAGGTGCAGAACTCCTCAGATGTGGTAGCAGATGGGTTGAATGTTTTTCATTTTGAAGCATTTGCATTGGTAGATCTAGGATCTACACATTCATTCATCACATCGTAATTGGCATCTAGATTGCATTGTGAGAGAGAGATATTGAAATGTGGATTAGAGGAGAGTACCCAAGTGAGTAGCACAACAGTGATTAGTGAGGTATGTAAAGGGTGCATAGTTTGGATTGATCAGGCAGAGTTAGAAGTTGATTCGATTGTATTGCAATTAAAGGAAATAGATATTATTCTAGGCATGGACTGGCTCACTGCTCATCGGGTTGTGATAAGTTGTTATACTAAGGAAGTAGTCTTTGAATCCCCTAATCAGCCGAGAGTGGTATTTCGAAGAGTTAGCTAGGCAGTGCTAGCCTGACTAATTTAATTCATGAGTGTTTTGAAATTGATCCGAGGTGGATGTGACGCTTACTTGGCCTATGTAGTTGATACCCGGAATGAACAAACCATTCAGGATATTCCAGTTGTTAGGGAATTTCTAGATGTGTTTCCTAAAAACTCCCAAGTTTACCCCCAGAAAGGGATACAGAATTTACCATAAACCTTGTTCCAGGTACCGCTCTTATATCAATTCCTCTATATAGGATGGCACCTATGGAATTGAAGGAATTGAAGACCCAGTTACAAGAGTTATTAGATAAAGGTTTCATCAGGCCTAATGTGTCACCTTGGGGAGCACCGGTATTGCTTGGAAAGAAGATATTTGACCCCAAACTTTTCTTGGAAGTTAGAACTATTATATGTGAAATGTTGGAAGTTAAAAGTTGGAAAATGTAGTTGGA
>JANZLC010000004.1:21478162-21488819 GCA_026413385.1 Erythroxylum gracilipes
TCGACCTCCAAATGGGTTGATTCTTGAGCCAATGGATTCATGAGACATATAGGTACCTCTCCATAAATTTTTGTTTCTTTTAGAGTTAAATCGAGATGGATTGATGAAAAGCAAGCCAAACATTGTTTTCTTAGTATGTCAGTAAGGCTCAGGTCTCGGGCATGGACCTCAGCAGGGCTCACCTCCCGGGACAGTTGGGCTCCAGGAATGGGGTCCAACAAACAAGGATTTGTTGTTAAAGGACAAGAAGATAAAGTGAACAAGTTAAAGAAAGCTCTTTACCTACTTAAGCAAGCTTAATGGGCATGAACTTCTGGAATTGATACTTATTTTCTACAAAATGACTTCAGTAAATGTCCTTATGAGCATGCTTTATATATAAAAAGTAACTCAAAAGGAGATATTATGTTTGTTTTCTTTTATGTGGATTATTTAATTTTTATGTGAAGCAATTCAGGTATGATAGAGGAGTTTGAGCAACTACTAGCGAAGGAATTTGAAATGGTTGATTTGGGATTCATGACTTTATCTGATATGCATTTTAGGAGATTAAAAATTGTTTGTGAGAAATAAAGTGGTATTGGGACACTAAAAGTTATGATATATCCTTATATATATATGAATGAATTAGCAATATATCCTAAAAAGAAAATTCAGTTCATAAAAAAAAATCCTCATCTGTTTACTATTCCTCTATTTACTATTATTTTGCCAACATATGGCTAGCAGGAATTTAAGGCTTGTAATAGATTTGGTTCTAAAATTATGACTAGAGCAATGATATATGCCAATTAGCCCATTTTAAAAGAGGAAGTCAAGGGAATTTAGTTCACTAACCCAATAGACATGTACTTGTTCACTAGGGGCCCGTTTGGTATCGACAGGTGTCGGCCTAGCTAATAATTATAATAGGACCACCCCATAACCATACACATATGATTTTGTGGGAAGCTTACCTGAATTTATAACCCAGAAATAGAATATACCCAGAAATAAAATATTGCCATGAAAATAATTGAAAATACGAATGCTAATTGCTTTGTGAGAAAAGAAAGAGATTTTTGAAATGGTGAGTGAAGTTGATTGCTACACCAGTTTTAAAGGATAAAGAAAATGAGTTGCTGCTTAAGGCTAATAGGATCTCACTTTGCCCACGTGCATTCTTACGTGACAGATGAAACGAAATACCTATTGTTAGGTTTATGAATAAGATCTGCATGGTATTGGTAGATGATGAAGCACTCACTCTAATGCTAAGTAGCCAGTGGTCCCCAGTATACGGGTTGAAATATGATCGTTGATCATGTCCAAGCCCATCTTAGCTAATCCAAAATCTGAAACCTTGCAATAAAAATTCTGATACGGTGGATGACTGTTAGGGACATATGCTCATGTAGGAATTTAAGGGCCTTAGCACAATGTAGGGCAATCCTCAACTGGGTCGTCCAATCCAAATATCGATATTGCTTGTGTTGGAGAGTATATTTGAAGCCTATGATATTGGTCAACATGGTAGTTAAGTAGCTCCACCAAATGTGGGTGAATGTAACCTGCTACGCATGAAAGGACCCATCCTGGAGTTCCCCTCAGGAACCTGAGTACAACCCTCCCAGCGATCCCACGATATCCCTCCAATCGATATCTAATTCAACCAAAGGGTTCCCGCAAAGCCAAGCCGTTAATCTATTAAAAACTTTTTATACTTTAAAAGTTAAAAGTGCGAAAAATAGTGGGAACTTTTTTCAAAACATTTTATTAAAAATTTGGGCAATATAACGATTGCTTTTCTAAGATTCCCAATTTTCAAAAACCTGCAAATCACATTTTAAAACACTTATATATTCACACCAATTTCTCAATTACAAATTATAGACTTCAAGTCCACTCACAAGCAATCCCAAACAAATAATTCTCAACCATCACTATAATAAACTTTAAAAAGCTAAAACATATTCAAGCATTTCATTTAAAAGCCTTTATACGCATACATTCTTTACACAAATGTACATATCAAAATGACACAAGCACAGCAGCACTTGACAATGCAACTAATCTTGTGACGAAGTCCCAATTATTGTAGCACCTATACACATACCTAGGGTGGTTTGTTTAAAAACATAAAAATAAGGGTAAGCTAAAGGAGCTCAATGAGTGTAATCAGTTTACTAAAAGTTAACTTTTTTTTCTTTTCTGAAATACTATTTTGAAATAATTTTTGAAATTAAACTCATAATAAAAAAGGTTCTATTTTCCATTTTCCATTTTTCTTAAACAATAAACAGTAGTGACAATAAATTTTCTGAAAACTTTAATACTAAAAAATAAGCCAACCACTAGAATTGGTACCATACAGTACCTCTCAAATCATTTTTAACATAAATAGTGGTAGAATTACTATTTTCATGACTTTCCTTACTCAACATAGCCCACCACTAGTTTCTTTACCATATGGTACACTAGGCATAAGGTCACGGAGCTGGTCTTGCATCACTTAAATAGGTTAATTGCTATGAATTGGTAGTTACGGAGCTAGTTCTGCATCGCTTATCCGTAACAAGTCACAGAGTTGGTTCTACATCGCTTACCTATGATTGGTTAGCCACTATTTATGGAGCTGGTTCTACATCGCTTACCCGCAATAGGTTAATCGCTATAAATATACCAGTATAATAACATGTATAAAGTCCACCGATGTACCATAGGCAAAAGCAACTCTTATATTTATGAATCATCTTATTTTCTAGATCAAATATAGGAGGATTCATAAGTGAATTATTTCAATATACTCCCAATCATATAAAATTTAAATTTCAAATTAAAACTCATATATTGCCAAAGCATACACTTATACTAGCAATATTCACTTGGAAAATATCATTCGTATAAAACTCAACATAAATATTCATTTCATGATCAAATGAAAACCATTTGCATAAACTCAATTTAAAGAACACTCACATGTCATTAATTCTTTTGCAAAGAATTTAGTCATATTAAACAATTAAAATACACCCACAATTTTGCACACTTATCGTCAAACACACTCATATGTTCGATGACTCTCCTTTACCCACACAAAACACATTTCTCTTAGGCATTTATTTCCAAATTAAGAAATAATGTGGTATCCTATTTTTCGGTCTATGCTTAGGTTTTAGCCCTAGATTAAGTATTGCATATACATGCATAACATTAGCATTCATACACGAATTGATATTAGATCACATTACAAAGATAGCACATGCACTCAATGGACTTATTCTAGGGTATGAAAAATGTTAAGTGATCATGATGTGAATTATGAATTAATGTGTCTTGAATTTTGGTGTAGACCACATTACAAAGATAGCACATGCACTCAATGGACTTATTCCAGGGTATGAAAAATGTTAAGTGATCATGATGTGAATTATGAATTAATGTGTCTTGAATTTTGGTATGATTGGATTTCAATTAGTAAATTGGGATTAAATGTTATTAATTGAGAGATTAATGGATTAAATGTATATTTGGTCAAAAAAAAGAGTCAAGTGGTAAGAAAAAAAAATTGATATATGGAAATTAGGGTGATTAAACCTAAAATTGAGTGACATTTGGCATAAATTGGTGACAAATGGACTAGTAATTAAATGACAATTGGATCAATTAATATGTGACAAGTGGACCAATCTTGGAGTCAAATGTGGATTGATTAAAAGGTGACAAATGGCAGCATAATGAGTGGATTAGTGGCAGTATAATTATTGAACAAATGGCTAGTATGCTTTAAGAGGCTACCAACCCTCTCTTTCGACACATATGTGATGATGATGATGATGATTATGATGATGGGAATGAGGCTTTCTAGCAATATGTAAAGACAAATTAATTGCCAATGCAAAGATAGCTTTTTGAACTCCTTAAAAGCTTGGTATGGGGTGTGATTATTGATGTCTAAAAGTTACCAGTTTTGACCACATAGGAGAGGGCATCTTTTTTCTTATGTTGAATTAACACAGAGTGGGACATAATGAGTGGATTAGTGGCAGCATAATTGTTGAACAAATGGCTAGCATACTTTAAGAGGCTACCAACCCTCTCTTTCGACACATATATGATGATAATGATGATGATTATGATGATGGGAATAAGGCTTTCTAGCAATATGTAAAGACACATTAATTGCCAATGCAAGGACAGCTCTTTGAACTTCTTCAAAGCTTGGTGTGGGGTGCGATTATTGATGTCTGAAAGTTACCAGTTTGGACCACATAGGAGCGGTCATTTTTTTTCTTATGTTGAATTAACACAGAGTGGGACATCCTTAATTACACAATATATACCCTGGTCCCTTCCCCTTTTATACATATCATTCATGTCCAGTCATTAGTGTCCATAAGCAATTAACTCATTAATGCTTTTATTTTTCGATAATAGGGGAGGCAAAATGCCACTAACTGCTGATTACAGTGGACACATCCTGGGAATGGTGCTACCGAAGCAATCCTTATCTAAAGTGGTGATGATCCCTGAAGGAGGGGCAGTGAAAACATGGTAACCGAACAGGAGGCTTAAGGCAAAATTTTCCATCCAATCTGCTGCACAGTTTCCTTTACGATAAGTGTGTACTAGGCAAATTTCCTAGTCTGTGGAGAGAAAAGTTTTGATCTTACAGACCAATGTACAGTTGCAATGGATGATAGGATTTATCTCAGTCAGAAGTGTCAATACATTTGTACTATCCACCTCCAGGATGACACATATCACACCTGCATTCCATGTCAACTCTAACCTTTTTAAAGCTCCCCATAGTTCGAAAGCGATAGGTATGCAACTTCCAATATGAAAGGCAAAGCCTGTCTTCTAATATCCATGTTCATCCGTATTTAGCTTGCACCAACCAGCTGGTGGGGCACGCCACCTAATCTCTAATATATGGTAAGAAGTTCACGTGTATTTGCCTACACAATTATTTTAACCCGGGCCATAATCACACCCACTTGGGGATTCAAAGGGACCTTAGAGAATATTTGATGATTATGCCACTTTCATAGAAACCAACAAGCCACACTAAAGATGATGCTCCATTCAAACTCACCAACAACATAAGTGGCTTGGGTAAATTATCAATCAACTAGGGGTTGGATTCTGTAGGAAAAAAACTACTCCAGAAATGGTGGGGAAGCAGCCTTTTCCAAGCTGTGGTAGCAGTTGGGCAGTTACGCAGTACGTGGATGCAGGACTCCTCAATGATTAAGCACCTTTCACATGTATTATCAGTACTGAGGTGTCTATGACAGCGTTCCACATTAGTCAAAAGTTTGCCTTACAGAACTAGCCAAAGAAACGTGTGAATGAGTTGGGGGCCCTTGAAGTTTCACGCAAGTTTCCAATCAATATCTGGTGGGTTCCAGGAGCGATTACACATCTTCTCATAGGCGGATTTAACACAAAAGCATCCTGAAGCCGTCCAACCATTATATATTCAATCACGTTCAGTTGTATCCGTAAGAGGGCTCATGGTTGTAAGGCTTAGGTAAATAGTGGCTGGGAGTCGAGCCTGGAGAATATTCCAGTTCTATTGACCGCCCGTCGTCTCATAATCTTTCACTCGAGCATTTTGCTTGCCTTGAGAAATAGGAGACATCGCTAACTCAGATAGTTTAGTAGTTCCCATCCAGATATCTTCTCAAAACCGTACGGTAGTATCATACCCTAAAGCCCACCAAATACCTGTGGACATGACTGCCCATACTCGACAAAGCGCTTGCCAAAGGAATGAGCAACTTCCCGCATGTATTGTCTAAGGTATGGTTGTCACGCCGTGAAGATATTTGCCTCTTAAAACCTGAACCCAAAGAGATTGAGGATTAGTAATGACATGCCAGGCTAACTTCACGAGAAAAGCGTCGTTATTTGCCTTCAGTTGTCGAAAACCTAGACCCCCATGATTTCTGGGTTAACAAACATCTATCCAATTAACCAAATTTAGCTTTCGCTCTTCCCCTTAATCTCCCCACAGAAACTGTCGGCAACTACGTTTAATTTGGTTGAGGATTCCGTAAGGAATGGATGTAGTTTGCATGGTGTAGTAAGGAATGGCAAGAAGAACTGATTAAGAGTGGTACAGCCAACCAAGGACATAGTATGCACGAACCAGCTGGTGAACCTCTAATGAACTTGATCGACCAGTAATTGGTAGGTGTTTGTGGTGACTCGCTTATGCAGAAGTGGGACTCCCAGATATCTTCCCAAACATGTTGCATGCTTGAACCTTAATCGGTTACTAAGATATCAGGCTTCCCTCACAGATACACTATTGGAGCATAAGAGGGTAGTCTTGGCCTGACTCACCATTTGATCTGAGTTGTCGCAAAACTCCTACAACACATTTTTGATGGTGTCCACTTAATCACTCGAGGCCTTAGCAAATAGGATGAGGTCATTGGCAAAGAATAAGTGAGATATGGCAGGCCCTCACCGACTGGTTTTAAAAAGACGTCATTTCTTAGCACTGACTTTGGCCTTTACCACTTGAGAGAGGCATTCCATGCATACAACAAAGAAAGACAGAGAGAGAGGGTACCTTTGGCGCAATCCTTGTGAAGGCCAAAACTTCTCGGTTGGGTTACCATTCCAAAGTATCTGCATGGCTAGGGAGCTAATGCAGGCAAGAATCAACTTAACTAAGGGATGGGGAAGTCCAATGTCCTTTAGTGTATCCTGAACAAACTCCCAGCATAATCGATCATACTCCTTTTGTAGGTCTATCTTAATTGTCATATATTTATATCCCCCCGAAGTCTCATAGAATGAAGGATCTCTTAAGCAATGCTAATGTTGTCCGTGATCTGACATCTCGGTACAAAGCTTGTTTGTGACGGATTCACCAAGGTAGGGAGCAATCATTTTAACCGGTTTATAATCACTTTGGTGATTAGCTTATACAACACATTACACAAGCTAATCGAACAGAACTGGTGCAAATGCACAGAACTTTCAACTTTGGGAATAAGGAGCAAAAGTGTTGAGTTCAGGTTTCCGGAATTTCACCCTTAGAGAAAGCTTCCTATACCATAGTAACCAACGATGGGCTAGCAACTTCCCATTGACTTTGGTAGAAAAGTGCGAGAAATCCATCATTTCTAGCCGCTTTAATGAAACCCATGGCAAACAGCATCTAGTGCACTTTAGTATAGTGCACGAGACTCACGAGGTGCTGCATATCCTGGTCTACAATGAGAGGGAATTTACCCCTAAGTGCGTACCAACGAAGTTCCCCCTCCTTTGTGGTTTATAGGTCGATAAAGAAATGGATTGCTACCTGGCACAGTGCCTCCTCGTTATTGCACCAATTGTTATCTTTGAGCTTCTACATGTTGACAAGATTTCGCCATCTCCGTGCTCTTGTTTTAGCATGAAAATAAGAGGTATTACAATCTTCAAACTGAATCCAATCATAGCTCACCTGATGATGCCACGACAATTCCTCTTGCATAAGAATAGTCTCGTGCTCCTCTAACAGAGTATGTTCTAGGTTTTGCAAATTTAGTGATAGATACTGCTTTACTAAAATCTTTCCGGCCATAGTTTTCAACTTGTCATATTAGCTTAAACTTCCTAGTAGAAGAAAAGTAGAATCGAATAAAAACCATATTGTGCGATGATTTTAAAACTAAAACAAGACGAGGGGCATACTCGAAATCAAGAAAACGTGGTTGAAAAAAAATACCAAATTAACTTATAAGGTTATCATAATTTCCACTAAAGGGCACGGAAAATCAAAACATTTGAGACTTCTACCAATGTATATTGAATATTCATATTCCTCCAAGAGTTTCAAAGGGTTTCGATGAACATGGACACGACAATCCTTGTCAGTGGGTCTTTTTAGCATGGGTTAGAAGTGAAAGCCGATGGATTGTTTTTTGCTATGTAGTGTCCTGGACGACCTTGAACATTATCAAATGTGGAAGAAGAAAATGCCAAAACCTTTACTATCTCTAGCAACATGCACCTTATGTAACACCTACGTCGCTCCTTTTAATTGTACACGTGTACTTGGAAGTCATCATTAGCTGTATGTACCCAATGCATTGAAGGTCCATTAAGGAGTACTATGTTAACTCCGTCAGATCCGGTGATTGTAGTGTCACATAAAACCCATCAGATTATGCTTTATATTAATTAAGATGGACCCAGATAATTTAATTGTTGACTTTAGCTTGAAATTAAATTACAGTAACGAACAGAATTTAGAGCCAGTAGGCTAGGTTAGGTGAACCAACAAATTTAGTAAGATTCAACTAGTACCACTCAGGGTGTAGTGCGTTGATGAATTGGTTAAATGTAAATCGGTAGACTCAAAACTGCTTTAACCTAAAATCTTGGGTAAATTACAGGCTAGTGTAATTATATTCAAAAAAACTTGTTTCAAGATCAACCTGGTTATTTGGAATTCCAAACAGAATCTACGTTACAGGTTAAATTATTGTGAGATTTTTTTTTTTTCTAAGCAATCGGTAGACTCAAACTTATGTATTGACCAAAGCCATTTGTTTTCGTCGTGGTCACTGGCCAGGATATATATATATATATAATGACCATAGAGAGATAGAGGATTCAATATAGTAATCTATATGGTCTATGAGTTCGACATTAAAGCGTGACAACCATAGTATCTGAATTTGGTAGTTGCAGGTTAAGGACGTTCACAAGAATAATGTTCCCCTAATTTACTTCAATAGCTGATAAATTGGTCCACATATTTCACTCATGATGTAAACATGAGAGACGCATCATTTGGTTTTTTTTTAAATTGGTCCACATATTTCATTCATGATGTCCTCTCCACATGAGAGACGCATCTTCTTCTCTCTTTTTTTTTTTTTTTCCTTCGGTTAATCTCGTTCAAACATATACCTTCTTTTCAAAGTTTTGAATTAATGTATTCACTAATTGGAAAAGTCAAAATAATACAGGGGTTCAACATTGATTATTTTTCAATTTAATAAAAAAATTATTCATCATTAAATAACACCAAAACCTTGTATATCCGTAAATTGGTAGGAGTATATAATTAAAAGAATATAAAGTTGTAAAATGAAAGAAAGTCAGGTTGTCTAAAATGATTCATAAGGCACATATGTTTCAATGGGTTAATTCCAAAAAGTAAACGGTTTAGTTTTAAAAATCAGTCCAAGGGTTAGATTTAGTTTTAAAATTAGGCTTAAAAAAAATTGTGGATTAGGTTTAGGTTACAAAAAGTTTCACAAGTTCAATTTAAACCTGTTTTTATAAATATTCTAAATTCAGGTTAACATACAAGTTTTCATTCGAATTATTATGAGAGGAATAAATTAGAAGTCACAAAACTCTATATATATGGGTTTTATATATGTTCTTTCATTTACTTTCTTTATACAAATTTTTTGTTTGTAAATTATAATTTATATCCATCTTAAATATTATTAATATTCTAAACTAAAAATCAAATAGTGCAAGATGGTCTCTGTTTAAAATATTTATAATATAGTTCAGAATATACATTCTTGACAAAAGATTCATTTTTTATTTTGCATAGTTTAACAATTGGAAATTGTTTAATGAAAGTCAATTGTTTGGGTATTCCTCTTATTTTCCTATACAATGATGACTAAATATTATTATGGAGTTGGTGATTAATTCTGACTAAGTATCTTTTCGGTCATCATTTAAGAAAACTCTCATGTGAAAAGGTAGAACAAAAGTATGCTTTACTTGTTTGTTTAATTATCAAGAACCAGTTGAATTATGACAAAAGTACTGATGACTGACTAATAGAAAACACCTAGTTTTATTGAACCAAATAAGGTGATGATAGTCTATGTTTCTAGTGTTGAAATAGTTGTGTTAATTTTTTTGAAAAACAAAATGAAACAACTAACCGAAGTTATGTTCTTTTATGAATTCATCATCAAAACAAGTCCATTTCTCTTACATATATGGGAAGTTTACTTTTATTATATATAAAAATTAGTTATTGTTAATGCAAGGATTATAATGATTGATAGTGATAAGTTTTTGTCTACCATCTGATGATTCTTATAAACAAGAAAAGATTAATTTTCCTAAAACAAAAAAGTTGCATTCTATCATATGAAACTTTTTGAATAGAAAAGGAATATAAGAATATCCAAAAGCTCAATGCAATTACCGTAGAAAAGAATTTTTAATCTAATTATAAATAGTACTTCTCACCTACTTCATCATTTAGAAAAATATCCAATGAAAAATTAGAATGATATAAGACAATACGTGATTCGAACTAAAATCATATTCTAATGGTATTATTGCATTAAAAAATATGAAATATGATCATAATAAAGTTTTTAGGGTAATTAATATGAAATTTTTATGGTAAGCTTCCTTTTATGTTTATTGAATTGTTTGTATTTTGATATATGATGAGCCTTATGTAACATCCCACTTCTGATGGGAAAGGTAAGATAGTAATTTGGAAAGGGCTAAGGGTGTTTAGAATTGTTTTGAAATATTCATGCGTACCCTTACAAGTGAATAGTGAAATTTGCACATGAAAATGACTGTACATGCATTCATGGCATTTCCCGGTATATGTGCCTAACTGTGATTTTGTTGTGGAAAATATGATTTTGTGCTTGAAAATTTAATTGGAGTG
>JANZLC010000004.1:21488919-21513269 GCA_026413385.1 Erythroxylum gracilipes
TAAATGAATAAAATAAAATAGTTTTATTTTATTTCATTTTAGAAATAATAATAAAATAAAATAGTTTTATTTTATTTATTAAAAAAATCAAAACGAAAAGAAAGGATCGTGAACTTGCATTTTGTGGTTATTGTTTTGGTTTTAACCAACACAATAACGAAACGTTGCAAGTGTGTGTAAAAGGTTTGTGCATAAAGTGTTGTGTATAAAATGGAAAAATGAGATTTTTACAATGAAAAGCTTTTGTTGCGTGTGCATGTAAATTGAGAGAATCAAAAACAGAGTTGTCTTTCGTTTTTAGAAGGAAAGGATACAGTGTGCAAGAAAAACGTACAGAGAGTAAAACAAAGAAAAAATTTGTTTGTTTTTGTTTTGTATGAAAGTCATATAAAACAAAGACAAGAGAAAATAAATATTTGAAGAAAGGTTCTTCAAATTTGTCCATATCCATATCAAGTGTTGAAAGCGGAACATATTTTTCGGTGTAGAGCACATAGAGACTTCGTAGTTTCGAAGTTCAATATCGGTTAATTCTCACGAATTCCAGGTATTTATCTTTTCTTATTATTATTATGAGTATATTGTTCAACTCAATAGATAATACATGATTGCAATTTTTATTTCCGCTGCATGTTGCGATCCTTCAGTGCTAGCAAAGACGGAATTCGAAACTGGATCTAAGGTTGTGGTCAATTCGGAATTTAGATTAGTTCTACATGGCTTTGAATTGCAATGTTTGTAATCTGTGCCAAATAGGTATGGATTTACTAGAAGACCAAAGGCTAGGAACCTATTTTCGTACAAGATACATGTAAAATCTTTTATAAAGACTATAAAAAGATTAAAACCTATTAAAAAGAAGGCTTTATTTTCACAACAATTTGCTTACGCTTAGTGAAAGAATTGTCATTCAATTCCTAAAACCATTGTGGAACTGCATAAGTAACTTACTTGATTCAAAGTTGAATATTTTCTTAAGTGATGCTAGTGTGTCCCACCACGTCCTCACCTTGCAACTTCTATGCTAAATAGGGAACCAAAAACATTAAAAAGTCATATAGAGTTGAAGAATATCTCATATGTTGTGTTGTATGAATTTGGGGTGTTTTTCAATCATCGTTGTCTTCTTTGTTTTTGTTATCCTATTACTTTGCTTAACATTTCCTATTTATTTTATTTTTTACAGATATGAACGGTGAAGGTAAGTAAATGGATAATCAAACACGAAAATTGATTCGTATATATCAATTAGTGCTTGTTCATGTTGCTTGTCTTGTGATCTATTGGTGGGTGTTATGTAAGAGACATGTGAAAGACAAAGTTGAAATGATTACGTCATCGGAGAGATCGCAATCAAGGGAGAGTATCAAGCGAAAAATTTTATTTCATTCTAATAGGAGGAATATAATTAAAATGCAGCCTAAACCATTCGTGGAATTATGTGATTTATTAGTTGAAAAAGGTGTGCTTCGACCCACTGTAAATGCGGCCTACTATAAAGTTTTCCCTCTTTGTCTTAGGGTTCCAATGATACCAAGTTCATCCAATTTGGTTTAGTATTCAATGAGTTATGCTCAAAATACCACAGACTGTGTACATTTGACATTTTGACTAATGCATGATCATGCCTCCAAGTTGTACACCTCATAACTCTCAATTCCAATATCCAAAAATTACAAAATTTATACCAATTTAAAGCTAAGATAATAAGCTTCAACTTTGGTGAAGACACCTCTGTCTAATTCGGCCTAAATCAATACAGTTTATTCAAAAATCACAGGAAATGATTTCTATCCCTGATAGTGCTATAGCCTAAGCCAAAACTCAATTACATGCCAAATTTAAAGACAGAATTAAAATTCAACTTCTTCAAGAAAGTTGTAGAAATATGTCTCTAGTTTAATCTGAATTAAGAACCAACTCATTTGGAGATCTACAGTGCAAGTTATAATCGAAATACCAAAGCAAGTTTAGTGAAAACACTTCATTTTTTCCAGCTTTTCCATAAAATAGACTTTCAGGTCAATGTTACACGGTTATTTTAACAATGAAAATGAATAATTTAGGCCAAATATTCTTCTACAAATTTGTTCCTTTATGTTTTAAGTTTCTACTTACACCAATTTTATGCAATTTGGTTAAGCATTTTGAAAATTATCCCCAAATGACTGCAGACTGTTTATAAACAATGACAGATTCTAGATACTCAACTTCAAGCCAACTTTTGACACACTTAATAACAGAAATAAAATTTGACGCCTCCTGAAAGTTGTAGATATAAGTTTTTATTTTAATACAAATCTAAATTCATTCAATTTGGATACCTACAGAGCGAGATATGGCTAAAATACCGAAATCTATCCAGTAGAACTACTCATCCGAACCAGTTTCCAGCATGTATTAAACCCCATTTCAGTACACAATTGATCCATATCAAACAACAAACAACACATGTTATCAAGTGTAGAAATCCCTTACCTCTTTAACTTCAAATTCCTACTTCAAAGAACTAGCTGAACCAGCCCTTCCAAACAATCAGCACACATAAATATCCAAACTAAGCAAAATTTCCAAAAGTTGAGAGGGTGAGTAGTTTTGGTTGAAAGAAGCCAAAGTGAGGGAGTAGGCTGCTGAAATGAGATGGAGTGCTTCAGCTATTGCTTTGCTAGGTGTCCTTAATTTATCAAGCCACATGTCTTAATGCATTTGCCTAATTAAAATGTTGTCATTAGTCACTTATAAAACTAGTCCACATATCAATCATCCAATGGTGCCAAATGTCATTTAAAGTATAGGTGTAGTCATACTAATTTTCATGTATCAACTTCACTTGGCACTTGATACTTGTCCTAGTCTAAATATACATTTAATTACCTTAATCCTCTAAGGGTATTAATTAATTCCAATTTACTCACTATAATATACTTGATCAAAAATTCAAGTCATAAGTCTTTCATATTCTAATCATAGCAAAATTTTAACTCCCCTCACACATGTACTTTTATAAACATGTATTATTTCAACTAAGGTATATTTTGGGGCCTTACATTGAGTGTGGAAATTTATGGATTGAGTGCTACTCTTATGGAATTGTTAATTATATTAACTTGGAATTTTGAAGTTTGTATTGATTAAGGATTATTATGCTATAGTTTTTTACATTATGTTGATTGTTTGAAGTGTGGAAGTGGTGTTGTGTGTTGAACTTATGGAGTGAAGTTTGTGAAGGGTGGTGAAGTGTTTGCATATTTGATTGTATGTACTTAAATGTTGACTCTAAGACTTAATACAAAGACTATGAATCATATTCCTTCTTCTTTTCTTTAACACCCCCTTAGGAGGTCATTATGAGGTTTACCAACTAGTAGAATAAGAAATGTTACAATAAGTGGATCACTAGCAATATGGTTATGAAAAGACCATAATCTTAGATATTGATAGGTTTTTGAGATTTATAATGTGTTCTAAAATTTACATTAGGATCATTTGTTAACTTTATGAGGAGATTATTACCTAGAGGTGGTAAAAGAGTCATATATCAACATTAAGGAGAAAGTAACAAAATCCTTATGCATATACTTATATATTTGAGGCATTAAGGTATTGATTACAAAGAAAATGATTAAGGAGCATCTCAGGCTACCATTAGATGATAGGAGGTTGAGCTTTCAAAGTAAGATGCTATTAAGATATGATGAGTAAAACCAGAGAGATGCATTGTATAAATTTGGATTTAGGATCACCTATTCTACTAAACATATACACTTCTTATGTAAGCACCTATATAACCATAACTAGTGCCTTACACACTAAACCATAATGTATTACTTCAGTCTAGTGGATTGAACCAAGTTTGGACCATAGATTCATACTTTATTAATTTGATTTTGAATGGTTTAGGTAAGGCTCAACCAATCCCATTTTCATCAACAATGTTATAACCCATTAGAAATGTGGTTTGACATATGTCACAAGATAAAAATTTTATGTTCTTAATGTTAATTAGTTAGTTGTTAGAAAGGTAAGGGTTAACCTCTCTAATGTTGAGGTTGTGAAGACAAGAGAGGTAAATTACAACAATGATGAATGGATATGGTTATTTAGTTATATTTAGGAGAACAATAAATGGATTAACCCACACAAGCTTGATAGAGCATATCCAAATAACCTAGGATATGAGGCAAGGAAAATTAATGATGATGAAGATGCTAAAGAGCAAGAGAGGAAATTAGGATTGCTAGCCCAAAAAGGATAACGATATAGCAACTGACATCATCTATTGATCAACCTTAAGGAGAACTTATGGGTCTACTTACCATGCTAGATTCTATACACCCTAATGACATCCTATATATACATATATATGTAACTAGGTTTAGGTTCTTTTATGATTATTAAATTTTTTAGTGTATAAATATTTTTTTAAAATTAACCGAAGTAGGAGAATAAACACCTTATATCTAAAGAACAAAAATATCCTAGATTACTATAATAATAAAATGATTAACGAGGTATAATGAGTTTGATTAGATTGAATTGTTAATTGAGAACTGGCTGTTAAGTAATTGCATATATATATATATATATATATATATATATAAGAAAGGACATAGATACTTTAAGTTGATTTTTATTTCAACATAAATAATCAACCTTATATAATAAATAATATTATACTCATGTAAACCCTAAAACTATAAGGTTTTTCTTTATTGATTTCTCTTCACTTGCTTAATTGTCTTAATTTTTTAATATAGAAATTTAATTATTTTTATTAATTATTTTTAATATTTTTATTATTAAGGTAGGATTAATAGAATTAGTTCTACTGTCCATATGGGATCGATACACTAGAATACTCCAGTTTAATAAACCTACTACAATTAATTCTATAAACTTGCAAATAGATTATATATTAGTTAACTTAGTAGAGGTATGGGTGGGTCAACCTACCAGAAAGTAGTTGACCATAGCTTTAGATGGTACAAATTTAATGTCTAAAAGATCCTACCAATCCAATTTAATATATCAATTCTAGTTTATTAAAATCATCGAGGACGATAATTGTCTAAATAATGATATTTGAGTGAATTATGTCTTGTTATTCATGTTTTGTTCTATCAATATAGGTTTTTTTCTATTTTATATTTTATTAATCAAAATCCATCAACTTCATTCTTTTTGTTACTTTAGTTTACACTAGTTAGTAGCTAGATATATTGTTTTAATCCACACCACATTTTAGAAGGATCAACTTCTACTTACCATCATATAGCTTATCAATTATATGTACACTTGCCTTAGTTATGGGTAACAAATTAGTATTGAAAAAATTATAAAGTTAAAATGCACATCAGTAATGCACAGATTTTAAGATTTTTAAAATAGATGTGAAAAGTGTATTTTTTAAGGGTTTTGTTCAAAAAGAAGTTTTTGTTGATGAACCTCCAGATTTTGAATTACATATTGGTATCTAACAGTATTTAAAGCTTTATATGGCATGAAACATGCTCTTAAAGCTTTGTATGAAAGGTTTAAGTGAAATTATTTTAGAAAAATTAATTTTAAAAGGTTGATAGAACTCTTTACCATAAAAAGTATGATAATCTTATTGTTTAAAATGTTTTGACCTTAATTTTGGTACTACTAATGAAAGGTTATGTAAGGAATCTTTTAAGAGTATGGGCAAAGAATTTGAGATGAGCATGATGAGAAAACTCAACTTCTTTATTAGACTTTAAATTAAGAAAATGAAGGAGGTAATCTTCATCAATTAAGTAAAGATGATGGGAGCAAACCTAATAATGTACAGTTTTAACCAGGTATGATATATAGTTTGCATTACCTTACCATAATTAGGCCTAATTTCATGTTTAGTGCTTTTTTAATTAAATATCGTATTGGGAAATGAAAACTAGAATATCAAGCTTGAGTTTGTTGGGACATTATATCAATTTGTTGGCATATTCACTAAACTACTAAGTGAGGATATGTTTTACATAATCAGGATGGAGTTAAACATGATTGAAGCATATTAAATGTGAATATGTATATTTTAACTATATGTAAAATTAATGTGTTTATTAGGCCAACATAAAATGTTTGTATTTTAATTATAATTTTCTAACCATTGTTTGACTAGATGCCTCTTTAGTTCAACACAAATGTTCTTGATTTCTCTTTTTAAAATGCTTAAGTTCCTATAAATTTGGATAATAGTCACTAAACCCTTTTCTAACTAGACATAATATCTATATAGACCAAAGCATATTTGCTAATAAATACACACAAGACTAAGTTATAAGCTATTGATTGTTACCTAATACCATGAAAAGTACATACTAACTACAATATAAGAAATGGAAGAAGAAATTATAGAGATTGGGATTATTTGCTTTTAGGCTCTATTTGACACTAAGAAATGGAAGAAGATGATGTTACATCATATTGAGTAGGGGGAGTTATTTGAAACTTCTCATCAAAGCTTCCTATAAAGAAAATTACTTTATTATATAACAATATGAATTACAATAATAGACATAGTTTGGTACATAGGTATATACCAATCTGTATCATTCATAATGTCCCTGTAAAATTTCTAACATGAAGTAGTTAGTCATGTCTAAAATTACCTATAAAGGACACATTTTTCTATATGAGCATATTTTGATCAGCGTCCTTCATATTTTTCTTTCAAAAATTCTAACTTGAATATGGCTGACCATAAGGGCATAATAAACCTTATATAACAAAAGCTTTAATGGAAACAATTTAGTACATTGGTATTATTCCTTCAAAATAAACTACACACCAACTTAATTGCCTATTGGTGTTGGAATGGAACTTAAGTGAGATGATTTATGTTGGACCTAAGTCTCGGTACTTATTATAAGACTATAATACGATGCCATCTGGTAAAGAACATGTGAGAGGAAGGCTAAAAGCTTCCCATTGTAACGAGAATATCAGTGTCAACATAGGTAGACTTCGCCGAGGTAAAGTAAATGTTTTGTCTCGACAAAACTAGGGAATACTACCAAAGACCTTTCGGGAAAGTTCACAGTGCCCAAAGTCTGGCTTCGCCGCGACGAAGTTACAAGATCAAGCAAGAGCACCTTTAGGGAAAAGTTCATCGTAGCCAAAGTCAGATTTCGCCACAGCGAAGTTACAAGATCAATCAACAGTGCCTCTTGGAAAAGATTCGTCGTGGCCAAAGTCTGGCTTCACTATGGTGAAACCTTCGAATCCGCAACCCAGACCCTAACCTATCAAACACTAAAATGTACGTACAATTCCAACAACCATTAACAACCCAACGAAAAAAGATAGATATGAACATGTACAAAAGAAACTTCTTCAATTTTTAATCTCATTACTAAATCGAAATAGAGTTTAAGCATATAGCTTTAATTACATATCAACAGCACATCAATAGCTTAATAAAAAATGCAAATGGATGCTCATGTTTGATATGCTTATAAAGCTACCCAAAACTAGTTGAACTAACTTAGTTACTAAATGTAGTTATCTTGGAGTTTGCCAAAGCTTTGCAAAGATCAACAACCTTCTCGTTCTGCACCTGAGGAGTGAAAAATAATGGGTTGAGCTATGAGGCTCAGTGGCTAATATATTTATAGCCATTGGTAACGAGCACACAATCAAACATATATATATATATATATATATCATTTTAATCTAGCAATTAAATCATCAACAATTCTAGCTCAAAGACTCATAGTTAAGGATGTTATCACATAAAACATCTCATGTATATTTAACCATCAAAACATAACACTCAATTATGTATCATGCTCAACAAATCAAAATGAATGCACAGCATAATGGTTTGAGAGTCCCATGGATCTAAATGGAGAAACCAAAGTTTACACCATGAACTAAATGAGTCCGTTTCTTAGGAGCTCATGTGCCACAAGCGAGCAGCCGAGAGAAGGCTATAAGTCAACGTGCACGTGACAAACAAAATGGTATCTCTCTTGCCTATATACAAGAAAACTTTTCAAGCTCAATTCATTTCATCACATATTTATACTTTCATGCTTCTTATGCTTTTTCCTCTTTTGATTATACCAAATTTCATAACATCTTTCAAAGCATAACATGATAATAAATCATAATGCATTTTCCAACAATGAAAACAATTCAAGATTAAGCAATTAAGCATACATACACAGGTAAGAAATTTTTCCACCTAATTTGCTTGTAAATCCAAACTCAAGTTTGCCTTTCCTTTTGCTCTTGTATGGGATTTTCTTGGTTTCCTTCAGACAAACCAATTTTCATTCAAGCCAATATTCCAATAGAAAATCCATAAAGCTTTAATGATCCAAAAATATAAAATAAATGAAAATTGATCTTAGACCTAATCTACCCATAGTTTATCTAAGCTAGAAAACTATGACCTAGTTTAGAAATCCATGAAAATCGAAATGGGTTTCTTCGTTCTCTTCTTCCTCCCTTTATTTCCAACACAAAACTCATTTCTCTAATTTCTTTTCTACCAAAGCAAGAAGAAAAGATGATGGAGATTACCTAAAATAAGTTGATTCCTCTTCCTTCTTCTTCTTTCTCCTTCTCCATGTTTTTCTTTTTCTTTCCTAGCTTCTCCACGTTTTCTTCTTCTTTATTCAAGACTATTTTATTGACTTTCCAAGTTTACCCTTCCTCATTTAATGTAATGTCCACTTGCTCCTTTAGTCTATTATGCCTATTATACTCTAGCTTAATTCTAACATTTATATTCAAAATTCTAATTTCTACTTATGCTTGCTAAATTAAAGGACTAAATTCTAAAATTAAAAAAATAAAATAAAAAAATTGGGGTCCAACAATTCTCCTCCCCTTAAAGAATTTTATCCTCGAAATTCTTACCTAAGTCTACAATAAGGTGTGGATACTTCTCCTTCATGGCTTCCAAAGGCTCCCATGTTGCCTCCTCTCTTGCATGGTTCTTCTATAAGACTTTAACCAGCTTCACAATCTTATTTCTCAAGATCTTTTCCTTTGAATCTAAAATCTCTACTGGTTGTTCTTCATAAGTCAAGTCCTCCCTTAATTAAACCTCTGAAGGTTGGATTATGTGTGAAGGATCTAATCGGTATTTTCTCAACATTGATACATGGAAGACATTGTGAATCTTAGATAATTCTGGTGGCAAGGCTAACTTGTAGACTAGAGGCCCAATCTTCTCAATAGTCTTATAAGGGCCTATATATCTTGGACTGAGCTTGCCCTTTTTACTAAATCTTAAGACTCCTTTTTATGGAGTGGCTCTAAGAAATACTTTGTCTCCAACTTCAAATTTCATCTCCTTTCTATATGCGTCCATATAGCTTTTCATTCTATCTTGAGCTGCCTTAAGTCTTTGCTTCACCGATTTAATATTGTCAACTATAGCTTCTACCAAATTAGGTCCCAAAAGTCTCCTTTCACCTTCCTCATCTCAATAAACAAGAGTTCTGTACCTCCTACCATACAGGGCTTCATAAGGTGCCATTTGAATTCCTGAGTGGTAGAAATTATTGTAAGCAAACTCAATTAAAGGTAGATGATCATCTCATAAGCCTTTGAAGTCCATAACACAAGCTCTTAAAATTGCCTCCAATGTTTGGATTTTCCTCTCTGATTAGCCATCAGTCCGTGGAAGGAAAGTTGTGCTAAAATGCAACTTAGTTCCTAAAGCCTCTTGCAATCTTTCCCAAAACTTGGAGGTGAACCTGGGATCTCTATCCAAGACTGTAGAACTTGGAATCCCATGAAGTCTAATTATTTCATCTATGTATTTATTGGCCAAAGCATTCAAAGAATCTACTTGTTTAATAGGCAAGAAATGTGCTGACTTAGTTAGCCTATCAACAATCACCCGTATTGTGTCATGCTTCCTACTAGTTCTTGGCAATCCCATCAAGAAATCCATTGTAATCTTCTCCCACTTTCATTCAGGAATAGACAAAGGTTTAAGCTTGCCAATAGGCGCTTGATGTTCCGCTTTAACTTACTGGCACACTAAGCATTGTTTAGCATACTGTGCAACATCTTTCTTCATTCCCCTCCACCAAAAGTTCTCTTTTAAATCTCTATACATTTTTGTACTCCCCGGGTGCATTGCATAGGGAATATTGTGTGCCTCATCAAGAATCTCATCCTTCAATTCTAACATATCTGGAATACATAATCTGCTACCTACCACCATCAATCCATCTTCTCTTATCTTTATTTCAAAGGACTTACCATTTTTAATTTCTTCTCTAAGCTTGCTCAAGTACTTATCTTGCTCCTACAATTCCTTAATCTTCTCATTCAACACTGGCCTTATTCTAAAATTAGCTAATATACAACCAGATTCGACTTGCCTCAATGTCACCTTAAATTTGGCTAATTCCTTCAAAAAAGGAAGGTATATTGTCTCCATATGTGCCATAGTATATTTTCTACTCTAATGCATCCGCTACTACATTAGCTTTCCCCGGGTGGTAGTCTATCATCAAGTCATAATTCTTTAGTAGTTCTAACCACCTTCTTTGCCTTAGATTTAACTCTTTTTGGCTCATCAAATATTTAAGACTCTTGTGGTTTTATAAATACCTTAATGGTGACTCCATATAGGTAATGTCTCTATATTTTCAATGCAAAAATTATGGCAGCTAGCTCCAAGTCATGCGTAGGGTTTAATTGCCTAGAAGCATAAGCAATCACCTTATCTCCTTACATCAACACATACCCTAATCCCTTCCTTGAGGCATTACTATACACTATATATCCACCATTACTGGAAGGTAAAGTCAAAATTGGTGCAGTTGTGAGCTTATTCTTCAATTCCTTGAAGCTTTTCTGGTATTCCCCTGTCCACACAAACTTCTGATTCTTCCTTGTTAATTTGGCAAGTGGGGCCGCTATCATGAAAAAGCCCTCTACAAATCTTCTGTAATAACCAGCTAAACCTAAGAAACTCCTCACTTCTGTTATAATCTTAGGTGCTTCTCATTTAACTATAACTTCTATTTTCCTTGGATCCACATGTGCTCCTTTTCCTGAAATTACATATCCAAGAAACACTACTTCCCTTATCCAAAATTCACATTTATTGAATTTAGCATACAACTCTTTCTTCCTCAGTGCCTCCAAAGCAATCCTTAAATGTTCCTCATGCTCCTTGTCACTCTTGGAATAAACCAATATATCATCAATAAAGACTATGATAAATTGGTCTAAGAAAGGCTTGAAGACTCTATTCATTAAGTCTATAAAAACTGCAGGGGGCATTCGTTAATCCAAAGGGCATAACTAAGAACTCAAAATGCCCATTTCGTGTTCTAAAAGCAGTCTTTGACACATAGGACTCCTTTATTCTCAACTGGTGGTAACCTGATCTCAAGTCTATCTTGGAGAAGACTTTTTTCCCTTACAATTGATCAAACAAAACATCTATACATGGGAGCGGATATCTATTCTTGATAGTGACATGATTAAGCTTCTTATAGTCCACACAAATTCCCAACGATCCATCTTTCTTCCTCACAAAAACAACTGGAGCTCCCCAAGGTGAAGAACTAGGCCTCATATAACCTTTCTCCATTAGCTCTTCTAACTACTCTTTAAGCTCCGTTAATTCTGTCGGAGCCATTCTATAAGGTGGAATTGATATTGGTGCAGTACCTGGAAGAAGCTCGATGGAAAACTCAATTTCTCTAGGTGGTGGTAGTCCTGGTAATTCCTCTAGAAAGACATCTGAAAATTCCATAACCACAGGAATTTCTTCTGACTTTCCTCCATCTACCTTTGTGTCTATCACGTATGCCAAGAATGCTTCACATCCTTTCCTCATCATTTTCTTTGTTGTCAGGGTTGAAATAATTCTAGGTGGGCTTGCTTTCCTATCCCCCATAAACACCACCTTTCTACCTTTGTCTAACTCAAACTCTATTGTCTTCTGTTTGCAATCTAAATTGAAGTTATATTTTTCTAATATATCTATGCTCAAAATCACATCTAATCCTCCCATCTTCAATGGCATTAAATACACCACTAATTGTTCTCCACCAATGTATATTTTGCAATTTTTATAAACTTAACTAATAATGATATACTGGCTAATTGGAGTATTAACCATCAACGGACTATCTAATGGCCTCAAACTTCTACCATGCACAATCTTACTTGACGAAACAAATGAATGAGTAGACCCTGGATCAATTAAAACAATAATATCGTCATTAAACAATTTAACCATACTAGTCACAACCTCTAGAGCTATTTCTACATCCTCCCTCATCATTACAAACACCCTAACCGGTGCTTGCCCCCTTGGTCTTCCTGAAAGATTTACTTTCTTGACTGCCTCAGAACTTCCCACTTAAGTTGTAATCTTGTGTCCCATAGTCTCAGCCCTTTTTGAAGCTTGCATCTGAGTTCCCTCCCGTTTTGCATACTGCGGGCACTCTCTAGCTATGTGCCCTTTTTCCCTACAGTTAAAACAAGCTCCAGTTAACCTATAACACTCCCCTTTATGGAATTTGCCGCAATGGTCGCATTTGAGAATGGATGGCTTATCCCCCTCTCCCCTTCTACTGCCTCCCATCGTTGAGGCTTGATGAGAAGTAGTTCTCATCTGTTTGAACTTGCTTACACTACTGCTCTTATCCTCAGACTGTACGGGGAAAGTCCTGGCACTCTTCTCTGACATCGGAGCACTACCTCCCCTCCTGAACTATTCTCTCCCTTTCCTCTTTCTGTTTACTGCGCTTTTTATATTCTCCACATTTTCAACCCTTAATGCCGCTTCGACCAGCTGTTAAAAGTCACAGAAATTTTGCCCCGCCACTTTTTCTCTAATGGCTAAACACAATCCCGCTTCAAACCTGCGACACTTAGCTTCTTCACTCATCATCATCTTAGTTGCATATCGGGACAATTGCGTAAATTTCTGCTTATATTCGCTCACTATCATCTCCCTCTAGGTGAGCCTCAGAAATTTCCTTTGCTTCTACTAGATATATACCTCAGACAGATGTTTCTTCTTATAAACAGCTAGGAAGTCCTTCCATGTCAACACTGGTGGTTTCATCTAACTCTCCGGTACACTTTCCCACCAATGCAGAGCTTCTCCCTGTAGCAAGCTTGCAGCATATTCAAACTTTTCATTATCCTCACAGTCCATTTGTTCCAATATCCTTTCTAGCTTCCTCAACCATGTTTCAGTTTCTTTTGGATCAGTTGTTCCATAAAAATCCACTGCATGATTAATTGTTTACGGCATCTGACCCATGGCCTAGACAAAAGCCTGAGCAAAGGCTTAGAATAGTCTAGGATCTAAGGGAGTAGGCACTTGCTCTTACGGAAGAGGTGACTCCTGCGTTTGTGATCGAGAGGGCCTACTACCATGCCCTATAGAAGCCTCAGCATTTCCTGGGGCTTTAGACTCATCAATACCCTCCCCTTTTGGTGGAGAATCAGGTGTAATAGATCCTTACAAAACTCCTCGTGTTCTTTTACGAGATGGCATCTTACTACTTCAATTTAAACATTAACATTTAGCTTATGTTTTATTTTAATCTTATTTCCTACATGTATGCATGATATGCATGTCACTTAATGCAATCAATCAATTAAACAATGGAAACAATTAATCACACTTCATAGTAATTTATACCACTATGTATTCTAAACCTAGGAATCCTTAAAAACCCTAGGCTCTAATACCAAAAATATTGGGCCTGGGTCTCAATACTTATTACAAGGCTATAATACGAGGCGATTTGGTAAAGATCATGTGAGAGGAAGGTTGAAAGCTTCCCATTGTAACGAGAATATCGGCGTCAGCACAGGCAGACTTCGTTGTAGCAAAACTAGGGAATACTACCAAAGACCTTTCGGGAAAAGTTTATCGTAGCCAAAGTCTGGCTTCACCGCGACAAAGTTACAAGATCAAGCAAGAGCACCTTTTGGGAAAAGTTCTCCGCGGCGAAGAAGTTACAAGATCAAGCAAGAGAGTAACTCGAGAAAGATTCGTCGTGGCGAAGTTACAAGTTCAAGCAAGAGCCCCTCTCGGGAAAGGTTTGTCGCGGCCAAAGTCTAGCTTCGCCGCGACAAAACCTTTGAATCCGCAACCTATACCCCAAACTATCAAACACTAAAATGTACATACAATTCCAACAACCATTAACAACCTAACGAAAAAAGATATATATGAACATGTACAAAAGAAACTTCTTCAATTCTTAATCTCATTACTAAATCGAATTAGAGTTTGAGCATAGCTTTAATTACATATCAACAGACACATCAATAGCTTAATACAAAATAAAAATGGATGCTCATGTTTGATATGATTTTAAAGTTACCTAAAAATAGTCGAACTAACTTAGTTACTAAATGTAGCTATCTTGGAGTTTGCCAAAGCTTTGCAAAGATCAACAACCTTCTTGTTCTACACCTGAGGAGTTAAAAATAATGTGTTAAGCTATGAGGCTCAGTGGCTAATATATTTATAGCCATTGGTAACGAGCACACAATCATTTTAATCTAGCAACTAAATCAACAATTCTAGCTCAAAGACTCATAATTAAGGAAGTTATCACATAAAACATCTCATATATATTTAACCATCAAAACATAACACTCAGTTGGGTATCACGCTCAACAAATCAAAATGAATGCACAACATATTGGCTTGAGAGTCCCATGGATCGAAATGGAGAAACTGAAGTTTACATCATAAACTAAATGAGTCCATTTCTTAGGAGCTCATATGCCACAAGCGGGTAGCCGGGAGAAGGCTTTAAGTCAACGTGCACATGACGAACGAAATGGTATCTCTCTTGCCCATACACAAGCAAACTTTTTAAGCTCAATTCATTTCATCACATGTTTATACTTTCATGCTTCTTATGCTTTTTCCTCTTTTGATTATACCAAATGTCATAACATCTTTCAAAGCATAACATGATAATAAATCATAATGCATTTTCCAACAATCCCAACAATTCAAGATCAAGCAATTAAGCATACACACATACGTAAGAAATTTGCCTATCTCCACAATAACTATAAACATATTACCCACCTAATTTGCTTGTAAATCCAAACTCAATTTTGCCTTTCCTCTTGCTCTTGCATGGGATTTTCTTGGTTTCCTTCAAACAAACCAATTTTCATTCAAACCAATATTCCAATAGAAAATCCATAAAGCTTTAATGATCCAAAAATATAAAATAAATGAAAATTGAGCTTAGACCTAATTTACCCATAGTTTATCTAGACTAGAAAAGTATGACCTAGTTTAGAAATCCATGAAAATCGAAATGGGTTTCTTCGTTCTCTTCTTCCTCCCTTTATTTCCAACACAAAACTCATTTCTCTAATTTCTTTTCTACCAAAGCAAGAAAAAAAAAGATGACGGAGATTATCTAAAAAAAGTTGATTCCTCTTCCTTCTTCTTCTTTCTCCTTCTCCATGTTTTTCTTTTTTCTTTCCTAGCTTCACCACATTTTCTTCTTCTTTATTCAAGACTACTTTATTGTCTTTCCAAGTTTACCCTTCCTCATTTAATGTAATGTCTACTTTCTCCTTTGGTCTATTATGCCTATTATACTCTAGCTTAATTCTAACATTTCTATTCAAAATTCTAATTTCAACTTATACTTGTAAAATTAATGGACTAAATTCTAAAATAAAAAATAAAAAATAAAAAATTTGGGGCCCAACAATTTGCTTGAGCTACTAAGATTTCTTATTGGTGGAGAAATGGGCCTCACGTGGGGTAATTTGGTTAAGGTGACAAAATTGTCCATTTTTGACAAAATAAAACTTGAAAGGGGTCATCCTATTGAGGTAGTATTAAGGAAAAGCATCGAGGAAGACCTGATCTTCCTACATCATCAATGAATCAGGACTTCTTATTTTCCATATCATTAAACTAAAACTAACATGTCAACAACTATTCATGCCTAATCTAAAATTATGGAAATACACTAACCTAATATGTTGCTCACTCATTACCTTTATATATATTGAATTTAATAATAAAGTCACCATTGATACAACTTATCATATCAAATTCTTTGTCTAAATAAATAAATTAGAACCACAATGAGTTGGCATCTTAAAACACCACAGAGAGGGAGGAAGGAGGGATACCATACACCAACTATATAGGAATCTAGAAAACAATGGAATAAGAGATTAAAGAAAGATTTCAATTCTTTGTTTTAAGGACAAATTCCTTTTCTTAGAAACACATACAAGATTTGTCACTACAAAAAAAAAAAAGTTAATGGTAACCCACCATTAACTATTCATTTATTAACTACTACATTTATGAATTATGAATTTCATAGTTTTTGTAAAGATTGTCATATTTTATCATATCATAAATATAAGTCAGTGATCTATGGATATATCCATTTCATGTCAACGTAACTCTTTGATTTTGTACATGAGACCTTTTAGAGAGCTCCTATGTAGAAAGATTATCCTTGTCATTGTTATGTCTCGAGTTGGGACAAATGACTATAATTCGTCCCCGTCTACATATCAATCGACATTTTTCACAAATTTTACGAATAGAAGCTCTTATTTTCATATTTGTCATTCCTTAATTCTGAATATACATACTTCTTTTTTGAAGAAAATGAATTTATTTTTATTTTGAAATCTTGTCGTGCATCCTATTTCGACACAAGAAAAGGATCGAGAGACATATGGTTGATGAAGATTGCAAAGATAATTTGGGCAGTAGGTATTTTAAGAATTCTCGGTTAAGTTTAGTAAATACAAATTTACACATTTACCTATTATATTATGAAATTGTATAACTATCCTTATCACTGTAATATCTGTTGAAATTATCACAAATAATCACTAATTGCCGATTAATCAAATTTTTATAGAAAATATTTTAGGAGTTTGCGGCAAGACTCAAGTCTCATGCTTTCACGTTTTTTACTTATAAATTTATGCGTCCACTTTTTGTCTTCGAATTTTGTTCTCACAGGGTGAATTAACCCACTGTTGATTTTAATTAATTGGAGACAAACTTGTCATAAATAATATTTTTATATCTCTATCTTTCAACTTCAACGAAATAATAAATTGTAAAATAAGAATAAAGATAGATATATCCAGGAATATGTGTGTAGGCAGATAAATGAGGCCCCAAATATATAAGTTATGGAGAGGTAAGTTATACATGTATATAAGTTATGTAGAGATGAAATGACCAAAACAAAAACCACCTTATTCCCAGTAGGAAAATATAAAAGCAACATTACTTCAAACTGCATAAAAAAAGTAATTAAAAGCTATAAAAAGAAAAGGTAGTGCCAACAACAATCTATATCACTTGGCTTTATGCGCGCCTCGTCCATTAAAGATAACACTTTATTTTGTCCCTTTTTTCTTTTTTAGGTTCCGAGCTACTTTACTGTAAATGTAATAATAAAACATACTGAAAGTCAATAATGGAAGACATAAACATTGTACTCCACCACAGCATCTCCAGTTTTATAATCAAAAACATGGGTTCTTGCCTGAGCATAGCCATTGGCGAACCGAAACACACCGCTGCCACCAACTATGGGCATCTCTCTCACGGTGGAGAGCACGCTGTTACGACCCAACACGCTAAGTGTGCTGCCATTGTACTTCCCTTCCACGAAAGCAAAGTTCAAAACCATTAACAGACCAACTTCATTGAGTGAAGCAGATGCATACATACCCTGCGCCCTGCCTACAAGTTTAGTACTCATCTCAGGGCCAGCAGTGAGAGGATCGTCAATCATGGCTACCATACCAAACCCAGTTGGGGACGAGTTTGTCATGGGTGCTTGGGCAACTTGGACCGCCGTCGGGTTTCTTCCGCTGACGATGTCGTGGAAGTAGAAGTGAAGGTGGCTTAACTTTTGTCTCTGCAGGCCTAGTTTTGTCGGAGAAATGTGTTTTGAGAAGGTGTAAGACTCGGCCTTTGAAATGTTATGTAATAGCATCAAGATTGTGAAGATGGTTAGGAAGGTTGAAGGAAGGTTACGGAGAATTTTGGCCATACTAATTAATTGGAAGTTTGTGAAGATAAGGAGGATATAGTTTTTGTGTCTAGGGTTTCAATAATTGTGGAGTTATATAGAGTGGCCAACCTGTAGGCCATTGTTTGTTTGTTTCACATTGGTTCTTTTTCTTTTGTTTCTTTTTGTATGGGGATAATATATTACATGTTCTTAATAAGTTAACAGTTCAAAATATTGCACTTGGACGATATCATTTACATAAAAAGTTTCCAATTTCACATCGCTTCACGCTTATTTGTATCGTACGATGTATTTGTATTTTGTCTATAGGGGGATAATCACGGTTTCAAGTGAAATAAACTGTAAAAGTTAGTAAATAAAATCATTCAAAATTTTCACCAACAGTTTTGAATTTTTGAGGTAGTACTTTCTCGGAAATTTCCTTAGCTTTGTAACTACACTGGCAGACGATGACTCTACAGACTACAAACCACTGTAGTGGTACTCATTGTGTACAAGATCCTTCCCTGGCATAAATGCTGGTTAATGTTTTATATTTAATTTTTTATAATTACTCAGTTGGTTATAACAATGTTTTAAAAATCGGACCGAACTGGTCGGTCGGATCGGAGAATCGGTGAATCGAAGTATGAAACGGTCCAGTTTAGCCTATATTTTTTGTGAGTGATTGACCCGTTCATTTTAAGGTCGGACCGGTAAAAACTGTTGAACCGGTGAAAGAAAGAACAGGCCGGTCTATTTAAAATGCCTTGATTTTGATGATTTCAACTTCAATGAATATTATGATTAGTGATCTTTTTTTAATCTTTTTGATGAAATATGACTAGCGAGCTTTGTTATCTTATTTTGTGTTGTGTTAGGCGAACTTTTTAAAAAAAATGTATATTTTGAAGTTTAAAGGTTTAAGTTTACAATTAGATAAATAAATTAATTAAATAATATGTTTAAAAAGTGTAAAAATACTGGTATATTTTATTTTTTATAAATTAAAAGAATTCATTGATTAAGTCATAAATGGCATCAAAAGGAGGATTTACAAGGTTATCTCAACCAAGTTTAGTAAGAATAAATCAATTTTCTATCTACTATCTATAAGAGCAATTAGAATCAGAAACTTATAAATCAAAGATTCCATCTTCTTCTAAGAAGAAGGCTTATCTTTTGAGCTGCTTGGTGAGTTACCATTATTTTTGTAATCTAGTAATATATCCCTCTTCAGAAAAACTTGACGTCCTCGTCAAAGTAATCCATCGACACTCCTACAAATGTGGTTCCCTTAAGACTTTTTAATCATTGACACATCTCTCACGTACTATATTCCCTCTCAATTGGATTTATCCTTGCTTTTGTTTGAACGCTCTTTCATAAGGCTCATTGCACCCAACAAAACATAATTATTGAGGTTAACTTCTTCCATTAAGTAATCCTCTCCTTCTCCTTGATCCTTCGCGATCATGGAATTTATTTTGTTCCTTACCCACCTTTTGTTTTGGGCATTAACGAGCAAATAAGGCTCTTCACAAATGGCACAAACAATATCCCCTTTTTCTATTTATTAGACTTATATTGAGAAGATTCACATACCTTCTCCTTGCCTTTCTCCAACCCATTTCGTGTCCCACCATTATTTTTACCCTCATTGCTAGTTCAAATTGATGATGGCATTTATAGATCCACCAAGGCATCTATAGCCACTATCGCGCTTAGGAGGCTTTTCACGTTCTGCCTCCGAAGATTCGCTTGTGCATAACATTGCAAGCTGCTTATGAAATTGAACAATTGGTCTTGCTCAAACATGTTCTGCACATCCAATATCAAATATGTGAATTTCCTCACATACTTCTGTACCGAGCCATATTGCTTTAAACTTTTCAAAGCTTCTCTTACTAGCCATGAAATGTTAGCTCTTTCTTCATTTTCTTTAAAGTTTAAATGGGAGATTTACCCATACTAATGTCGTTGGAGGTTATCATTCTCCACCATAACTTTGCATCCTCTACCATATACAGAATCATGGTTGGCACCTTCTTTAAATTAGACATCTTTTTCGTTGCAAAGTATTGCTCCATATCCCATAAAAAAATTTGAGCTCTTTGGCACTTCGCTTGTCATTGAAAACTTAGATCTCTTAAACCTTCACCAAAGTTATGATCATGACCTCCAATCTATAATCCTCTTATTCCTTCATCAAGTCTGCTATTTGATGTTGCAACTATTAGATTTGTGTCTCCAAAATCTCGAACTGAGATGAGTAGGAAGCGATCTCTTCCTCCCCTTAAGGAATTGGCCCTATGAGTGTCTCCACTCTATTGACAAGCTCTACCAAATTGCTACCACCCATCATATCGAAATGCAACTCTGATACTAGTTGTTTCAAAGGTCTTCTAAGTACCAAACTTATACTGCAAGTTGCGCTGCACAAAAATCTACTTAGGTCTATTTAAGCAAGACTCAGCCTTCCCACATGATCATCAACCAACTAACTTATTTCGAACTCCTCACGAACTTTGTACTGTTTAACTCACAGTCTTACAAGATTACTACAAAAACACCAAACTATCAATGGCTACAAAAACACTAAACTATCAATGGCAATAATAAACACAAAAGAGCTATAGGAAAAACCAACTTTGTTACTTCCTCAAAAGTATATAAAGGAATGCTCTCTCTCAATGTGTTCGCTTCCCACCTACCACTCCTTTGCAACAAGGCTCAAATAAGATATTTATTGGCACTTTGGGCATTACAATTCAAAATCCTAATTGAACTAAACTAATTAGATCACCTATATCCTTATCATATTACGTCACACTAACTAATTGGATGACACCTCCATCCAAATAGGACTCTATCTAATAAGATTTAGCTACATCACAACTAATAAGACAAGATGTTACATTTAATTAGGAATGATACATCCATATCTATGAAGAACTCCACTATTTTCTAAATAAATAAAATAATAATTCTCTAAACAAATAAAATTATAAATTTAATTTATCTCATTCAAATTGAAATAAATCAATTTAATTAAGAAACAACTTTCTTAATTATCTAAGAAACATTTTTCTTAATTTTAAGGAGTCTAATTAATTAATTTCAATCTAATTAAAACTAATTAATTATAATTTTAGAAGTCACTTTTCTAAAATTAATTAGGAATCAATATAATTATTAATCTTAATCAAATTAAAAAAAATAATTACCTTTGGAATTGATTTTTTAATTTTAAAATTATTTTAAAATTATGTTTAGAATTTAATTAAAATAAGAATACATTATTACTTATTTAAATTATTCATTTTTAAGTTTAAGTCATACTTAAACTTTATAACCAAACAAATTCACTCTTAAACCTATTGCCAAACACCCCTCTTCTTCAACTTATTCTCAAACCTTAATTGCATAAGAAGAACCCTAGCCTCCCAGGATGCCGCCGTCAACTATCGTGTTCTTCCAATTAGCCGCATGTTGCTTGCTCTTGCGAGCAACACCACTGCCCAAGGTGTCTCCTCCAACTCTAGGACCCAAACAACCCAAGCTTTCACATGGATCGCATGGGTCAACTCCCATTTTGCAAGGGCGAGCCAATAGACAGCCACATCGATCCTAGCCATCCAAACCAACCTTCATTCAGCCACCGTGGAGCTTCCTGCGCCACTCACCCATTCCCACGAACTGGGTTGCAAGTCACAGAGCCTCTTAGTCCTCCCAAACTAATCGGCGCAGGCTGTCTCTACACACTTGAACTGCGGTTCACGGTCTGCAAAGATCATGACCATAGTGTTTAGACCTTCAAGTGCCTAAGCCAAAGTGGCCAGCACAAAGTGTCAGAGCTTCCATGTCCCGAACTCACCGCAGTGCTTTTGGAGCATATCATCTATAGCCAGCTTTTGTGCTTCTTTGGATGAAGGGATTAGCAACGGGGAGCAGAGCTCAGGCATGTTCTTTGCCGACATGGCTAGCGACCACTTACTTGAGGCCACTTGGTTTATACTTATTAGTAAAAGCTTGGAATAAGCAATGCAAACAAGATGTAACAGAGAGAATATACCAATGCGGAAGCTACTTTTATGCTTTATGTTTTTCTACAGGAGGGTTTTAACTATAGGGTTTTGTGTTTTCCAGAACGTAGGTTTCTAAGTTTCTGGGTTTTTTTATTGAACGCACAAACAAAATGACAACATTTTCTAAACTTTTTCAAAAATTAAGTAGAATCAAATTCAAGGGTTTCGTTGTTTTTGGGATTCCATTGTTTAATATATTGTTTAACACTTAAACAATTTCAATTCCAAAATTCATCATCAATAATGATCCAAAAATTTAATCAACTTATAGAATTAAAATTCGGCTTTGATACCATTGTTAGGAAACCAGGTTAAGATCTGATCCCAACCGTAGTGGAATAATCACAAAACTTTTTTATAACTTTTGGTTTCTCAAAAATCAAGATCTATTTAATTCTATAAAATGATCAACATAAATTATATTACAGTGAAAATTTAATTCTACCTTATTCCGAAGCTTAATCTTTGTCTTGTCGTATCCCTCGAACTATTCTTGAAACTGATTCATCTTAACCACCGTAGCCGCACAAGTGTCCGACCTCTAACAGTACCCACAAAACAGGTTGAGAGAACTCTGTAACTCTTACAGAAATGGTTAAGCAAGAAGAGTTAGCTCCATAGAACTTAAGCCTATTTATAATAAGCTTTGGATGTTTTAGTAATTTAATTGAAATTAAATTCTAATTTCAATTAAACTTTAATTAGAATTACAAATAATTCTAATTAAATACCAATTATGCACATATAAGATTCAATATCTCATATTGATCCTTATTTATTAAAAATCTTATATTCATTCATAAAGTTTCTCAAACTTTTCAATCAAGTCCAACTTGATTAAATTAACTTTGCTTTCTTCAACCTATTCTATATGTGAGACCCATTAGGTTCCCAAATATGTTGGAAATGATTATAAAATATATTTTTAATTCATAATTAAAATTAGATAAATTAAAACTCCTTTTTAATTTATCTTTAATTCTCCAATTGAACAATTTTTAATCAAAGATCAAGATTGGCATCTAGTAGTGGATCATGACCACCCAAATATTTAGAAATGTTAAAGTGGTTTTGACTAACCCTTCTGTGCATAATTTTTTCGTATAATTCAATTATTTCATCATATAATGTCCCGACTAGAAATAGAGCATGAAATTAATGTCTACTCTATTTTGAGTCTAATCATATTAGTTCTCCACTATTAGATATCGATTCAATTAATGACATTTGAAAACTATTTACAATGCATCATATCACCTTGGCCAAGGATTTCTTGAATTAATACTAATCCAGAATAATGAAACATTCTCCCTAATTACCTTAAGGTCTCTCACAGTTTTTGCTCTTCTCGCACTCGAGAAGATGCGTCTGTGGTGGAGAGGTATCCATACACTTACAAGGCATACTTTGTTTCCCTCTCCAGCCGATGTGGGATCTCATCGTCCACCCCTCCTTAGGGCCCAGCACTCTTTAGGGCCTAACGTCCTACACTAGCACTTTGGGTCGGGAACAGGCTCTATTACGTGGTTTACATGGACTGGTGGTGTCATCTACGGAGAAGCATTTAACTATGGGGTTTTTGTTTTTTCTAGAACCTAGGTTTCTAACTTTCTGGGTTTATGGTTTTATGAACACACAGACACAATGACAACTTCAAAACACAAACAAAATTCAATCGATAACAATCAAACATTTAATCAAATTACAAAATTAAAATTATGCTCTGATACCACTGTTGGAAAACCGGGTTGAGATCTGTTCCTTACTGCAGTGGAATAATCATGAAATTTTTCGTGACTTTTGATTTCCCGAAAACCAAGAACTATTTAATTCTATAAAATAATCAACACAAATTATAATAAAGTAGAAACTTAAATTGTACCTTATTCTGAAGCTTAATCTTTATCTTGTTGTATCCTTTAAACCATTCCAGAAATTGATCTATTTTAACCACCACAGTCGTACAAATGTCTGGCATCTAATGGTATCTACAGAATGAGTTGAGAGAACTCTGTATCTTTTACAGAGAGGGTTAAGCAAGAAGTGCTAGCTCCATAGAGGTTAAGCCTATTTATAATAAGCTTTGGGCGTTTTAGTAATTCAATTGAAATTAGATTCTAATTCCAATTAAACTTTAATTAGAATTATAAATAATTATAATTAAATACCAGTTATGCCCATATAAGATTCAATATCTCATATTTAATCATAAAGTTTCTCAAACTTTACAATCAAGTCCAACTTG
>JANZLC010000004.1:21513369-21530742 GCA_026413385.1 Erythroxylum gracilipes
CACATAAGATAACTTTGATGACCTCAAGTCAAAGGATCACTTATACAATCATCACAATGAGAATTCCATAGACATACGAGTAATGTTCCAAATAGATTTCTCATATCTGGCCTGTTCAGTGAACTTGTTCTCTAGCAAGCACCCATATGTTTATTTAAGCATCTCTATACTTTAGTCTATGAGATCGACTACTTCCTTCATAAGGAAAACAAAACGTGTGCTAGTCTTTTTACGTTCTATTACTGTTCAATCTTAATAGAACAATGACTATGAACATTTAGGAATAATACATAAATGTAATATGAATCTCATAATTATAATCTGATTATAATTTTATTTGCAATGTACAATTATCCCATGAACTTTATTGCATATAAACATGTACAAGATAAAGAATGTCTTTAAATAATTTGTCACTAAACTACAACCAAAGTAATTAGATGTAGGGCATAAAACAACACGTGAGAATTACACTGGTCACATATAAGGTTTGGACGCTTGCCTTTATAAAGTTTCTTTTTAGAAGTTTGAATAGTAAGATAGGCTCAAACATTTGGGGCTCAAAAATTAACATCACAAGAAATAACATTCTAGTAAGCTTCTTCACATTGGACAGTGGCACAAACACTTCATAAGGATGGGTGATATGAAACCTTAAATCCTCAAAATCATGACTTAAACTTGCGAATAGATGGAAAACTTGATCTTCTTCATTCTATTTTAACAGAACAACTAGATTAACAGAGGATTTAATACACCTCTATTTCATTTCTCAACTTTTTTAAAAATAACTATATATTAATAAAAAGCTTTCCATCTTAATGAAGGTTAGCAATGTCTCGTTGAATATATAGTTGTTTTGGTTACCATACATATATAGAACAACTTCCTCATGATCCAAAGAAGACTTACAATAAATAAAAATTTTAGTAAGATCACGTTCCAGTGAATTTAGGATCTAAGACATAACTATCTAGTCTTTTTGACAGCTAGGTCTCATACTTTGGTTAATTAAAATCAAGAATTTTTATGCTATTAATAAATCTTGATCTCGATCTCCCACCTAGAGCAATAATGATTGCCTTTAACCATAAAAGATAATTAAAAATTTTCAACAATATAGAAGTTAGCTTTTCAAAGGCATTTACATCACCATCAACAATAACGCTAGATAAGGAAACAACCACTTGCTCTAATACCATAAAGAAGTTAAGAAAAAAGAAAAAGACTTTTAGTTGAGAAAATATGATTCATTCATATTAATCTTATATAATATATATTGGTCTTAGTGGTCCTATAACCATGACAATCACTCATATATAATATAAACTTCCTATAGACTAGTCACAAACTAAAATTTAAGGCGAATAGAGTGAAGTGGACTGAAATTTGCCATCCTTAAAAGAAATGAGGATTAAACATTATAGCCTTAAAGCTGATGAACCAGGCCTGCTCACTAAAAAGGTGTGGAGGCTGATTCAAGACAAACAATCCCTATAGGCTAGGGGGGTTAATGATTTTTACATCAAAGGCGAATTCCTTTGAAATTTCAAAATTCCTAAAAATACCTCAGCACTGATAAAATTGATTGGTAAAATCAGGGGACCTTTTAAAAGTGCAATGTGAATATCAGGTTAGGAATGGGAGTTCCTTCAACTTTTGGTGTAATACTTGGTCTCCATATGGCACCCTCTATCACCAACCTGAACTAGAGACCTTCAAAAGCATTATAAAGTAGGGTGCTAAAGGAGATTGTGGACTAAGTAGCCTAAAGCAATGCTCAAATTATAATATCTCGCCAAGTGTGGTTCGAGTCCTATCTAATCTTAACTTGGGAAGACATGAAGATAAAATCAAATGGAAGATGGAGGCATGAGGCACTTTTTAAATTGCTCAGCTTAGCTAATATACACCCAAGAACAACCTCAAGTTGAATGGCATGCAAGAACTACAGTTCTAAGCATTCACATACATTGTGGAAAGCTTTCAAACTGAAGCTACCCACTTTAGACAGGATAGATAGATTTTTCCATTAATATATAATTTTATTCCTTCCAAAAAAATGCATATATAATAGTTAAATTCTAAACTTATGTATATACATGAATTACTCATATCTATCATTATTAACATAGATAACAAATAAACAACTAATAATTAATGATATAATATTTTCTAACAAAGACTATCTTTATTATGCATGCATTTCAAAGTTATTTATTTGTATGCATTAAATGAAGCTAAGCTATTTAGTGAACTAAAATTGCTACCGACATTTGTAATTTCTTAAAAACAAAAGAACATGAACCAAAATATTGTACCATAAATTTGTAAATGATGCCTACGTGGAAGAAAGCATTGTTGCCTTTACTTCTCATTCCAAAACCCCACTACACGGGGTCTACGGTTGTAATTTTTTCAAAAGAGAAAAAATTATCAGTTTCCTTTTGAAAACTGAAACCTTTTTCTTTGAAAGTAATAATGCGATGAAACTTGGGTACATTGACCACCGAATAGTGATATAGACTATTCTTAGTGGGATTTAAGTAAACCCATCTAGAAAAGATTTGGAAAGTCTTATTACTTAAGGAACCGACACCGAGAAATTAAACTGTACTTGAGCTTTTTTATGTGGAAAGAAAGCCACTTGAGTAATTTGTTTCAATTGGCTTGTGAAGGAACTTACGAATGAACTAACTCAAAATATATATTTTAAAAAAACAACTATAATTTAGAAGCTGGTAGGAAATCATCTTGAAGTAACTATATGTTGACTAATTGGCTGATCTTCTGCACGTTTCATTGCAGTAAATGCCTGATCCCTGCTTATCAGAGCAAGTCTTATTTCCACTAGAATTTGCTTTAATTACTAATTAAAAAAGAAAATGATTTGTAATAAATTATTTAAAGTCAAATTTACTATAACTAATAAAAGTAATAATTTAATAAAAGTAGTCATAAATAATTACCATTATTTTATCATTTTTTAACAAGCTCATCCAATCCCAACGTATCTGACACTCTGGTGGTTCAGCCATTAAAAGTTCAAGACTTGAGGCCCGTTTTCCCAAGGAGGTAGGTCATCTTCCATTTACACTGTCGGTTACTTTATGACTTCTCATTGTTGACCTCTCTGTCTCTCTCGAAATTTATCAAATAATGATTCTAAGGCTTTTTTTTTTAGTTTGACTCATTCCAATTTTTGAAAAAAAAAAGTGTCTATTAACTCTTAACATATTTCTCTCAAGTTTCTATGATACATATCTCCTCCTAATCATATCTGCTGATACTTATATCATTTACTATGAGTTTGATCTAATAATTACCTCAGTATTTTGAACTCACATTGTATTTCTTTTAATTCTTAAATCAATATAAGCTTCTTTTCTGAAAAAAAAAGCTCCTTAAATTTAACTGAAATATAAAAAACTAATTAAAATATAATTAAAGTGTTTGAAGAAATATTCTATTATATGCTTAAATTTATAAATTATGATCTGACAAATACAATCAAATGATAATTTTTTCGTAGACAAAATATAATAATAATAATAATAATAATAATAATAATAATAATAATAATAATAATAATAATAATAATAATAATAATAATAATAACAACAACAACAAAATTTAATGATAATAATAACTTCAGAGAGTTGGTGGTTCTCCATGCATAGAGGAGCACCATCGTGCATGACTACTATGGGTGGCTAGTCACCCCGTGACTATCAATACTTCAAAGCAACATAAATATAGCGAGGAGCAGTGAAAAAGTAAAGGGTAGAATAGTAATCGTCAAACAACCATTTTAATCTAAGGGGTATAATAGTCATTTATTATACATTCCATTCCATTTCATCCATCTTCCAAACAACATTTCACTATATTACATTATGAACTGTTCCATGCATTCCAAACAACTTTTCATTGTATTACATTCCATTCCATTATAAATCATTCTGTTCCGTTTCATTCCATCAATTAACATCCAACCAAACAAGGCCTAAGGGTATATATTGTTTGGTTAGTGCTGCACATCCATCAGAGCCTAATCAGTTTGTGTTTGGACTGATTGATGGGGGAGCGTACGTGCTTGAGCCATCAGAATCAGAAGGAAAATGGGGCACATCCCCTCCAGTTGAAAATTTCATCAACCTGAGTACTTCTTCTGCCATAGGTGCTTCTGAACAAGCTCAAAGGGGACAAATTGAGCGCCTTTTGACTAGATAAACCCATGCCTGTATATTTCTTCCTTGTGGTCACTCTCCGTGAACCTACCATTTTGTGATTTTCAACAGATAAGTTTCAGAAGGTGTCATAGGTTAGTCGTTGGGCGGAGTGCAATCAAATTGTTGTTGGGTTTTAGAACCAAAATTTAACCAAAAAATTATAATAAAAAAGAGATAATATAAGAGGTAATTTAATGATGGGTTTACTCTTTACATTAACGTTGAAGGCCAAAATATATAAGCAATGAAATAATAAACCTAGCTAATATTTAGACAAAGATTAAGCAAACAAATCAAAAATTTAAAAGTTTAAATCCTAATAGATAATAAATTTATCTTAATAGATAAAATTTTATCTTTTAACAAATAATATATTTTATCTTTACTACTTTCCAAATTTTATCTTTAAACAAAGACTTCATTTTTAACAACTTTGAATCGTTCCCCAATATTTTGTCTCGATTCAAAGTTGTATGACTTTTTGAATTTTTAACTTAGAAAATAATATAAATAACTCTCATGTTAGCGGTAGAAAACTGAAAATGTCATGTTGTGCTAATTAATTTAGGGTTAAATTTGAGGATTTGGAATTAAATTTGTAATCGCTGGAGTTTAAAATTACCCTTTGCCTACCACAATATTGAGTCTACCTTCAAGACAAGTTTCGGGTGCTTATTACTTTCGATTCTCTCTCGTGCGATGGATCTATAAAACAAAGAAGCTACAGTCGGAGGTTATCTTCAACGTGGCCATTTAAGTGCTTAATTTAGCAAGCAACAGGATGAACTACCTTTGCCTTGTCTTGCATGTAACTTGAATTTTATGAGTTACTTCTACATTTGCTTTACCTGAATTTTATATGGAAGTTTTTTGTTAATGATTCTTGACCACTTAAGACCTATTGTGTAGCCATATGGATCAAATGACGTCAAGGTCGCATGCAATCAATGTGATACGCATTTGTAATTTAAACTTATAGTCCTTAATTGCAACTCATTATTGATATTCATAGGAGCCTATATAATGACGACAATTGTATTAGTTGCGTAACGTGTATAAAGGTTTCGATCAGCTAGAAGGATTTGTGTATTACTCATCAAATTGTACTTTCATTATTCTAGTTAACAAAAAATATCACCTACAGAAAAAAGAAAGAACATTGCTCACTATGTAGTCTATAAACTTATATTTTTCTAATCCCTCCAAATAAAGTGAACTACTCATCTAAAGGTCATATGTATCCTGTAGTTCTTAATGTTGTGAAATATGCAAGTACATATATTAATATCTATATTCCAAATTTTGGAATGGGGTGTCAACTATTGTAAATAGACTACAATTTCACATCAATAACAAGTGTAAAGTTAAAGGTATGATGGTTAAACATAGGGCAAATTTTACATTACTCTTCAGTGTTTTACAGGTTATCTTCAACGGGCATGACATACGTAAGATTAGAAGTATAGAGGCCCCTAAACCACTTGTACGTACATTGTGCTTTCATGAATGCTAAGATGATACAAGGTAAGGCATTTCACCATTCATCCATACACAATGCTCGATGCAGAGTTGTAACATCAACAAAATATCCTATTATAGCTTCTTCCTTTAGTAATTAGAAACAACAGTTGTTTCACTTTCTTAAGTAATTTGCAACAGAAAATGGTAAGAGAAAAGGCATGATGGAATGTATCAATAATCAATACTTGTTATGTTGATTTTGTGGTTGCAAGCCCTACTCTTTAAAAGATTGTACAAATTCAGTTCTCTGTCACAAATTCAGTTCTGTGTCTAAGAGCTTAAGTCATTTTTATAATACATTTGAAGCTTCATAAGAGAATAAGCGTACTGCATTTTGATATGTCTGCTCTGCGAGTTCTTCTTTACTCATGTCTAGCAAAGATGCAACATAACTGAGTACCTGAAAGATTCATGGGAATTTCCTCAAAACGATCAACATGAAATATCTGATGACATACATGAAGATAACATATCTGCATAAGATGTGTCAAAATGAAGAGAGCATATAACAGCTACAAGACTGGAAGGGGTCACAAAGCGTGCAGGACTTGAGACGAACAGACACACAAGCAAACATAATATGGGTCAAAATCATGGCCACCAAAGCGTCTTAAAAACATGGAAAAATAAGACAGTAAAAGTTCTTTCCCCAAAGGTTGCCAAGCCTGACGGGGAAAGAGAGAGGAACAAAATAGGCACACCCACAGGTGCCTACCAATATCCCATTACCTCGCAGACAGATTTAAAAGGTAATTTTTCAGAATAAGGTAGAATGTTGTAATCTGTAATTGAAAAGAGATTGGTGGGGTCTGAGGGCAATTCTATAATATCAACAGACAGTACCTAAAAGCTTGGCATCAGTAGTCTAACATAACACATGTTGAAGCTAGTTTTCAGATATATAGGACAATGTCTACAAACAAACAGATAGAGCAATACCGTTAACATGAAGCTTGGAAGACTTTTTTAGCAACAAGAAGTAATAATGAGACCTTTTGACATTAAATATTTGCATGAAACTGCGAATATATTGTTCATGTTTTCAATATTTTCTTTGACAACTTTACCCTGTACTTTTCTCTTTTATAGCCTTGAAAGTTTTTAATCTCTCAAACATCAACCTGTGTAAAGTATGATTTATGACAAACTGCGAAACAACAGGCCTCAGATAAATCAAAACTTCATGTGCAAGAATTAAAACAATATCAACAAGTGAGCAGATGCAGCGCAGATTGCATTCTTAGAGGGCCATAAAACGGATGTCAACTTTGGTTTCAATAAATAGTTGCATAAGCAATTTAGACAAAAACAACTATGAATTTTCCCGATCACTAAAGAAGATAAGTCCCAAAGTATATATCTTTTTTTGTTAGTTGAGACTAAAAGAAGTGGACTACGAAGAAATAATCAAGAAAAGCCTAATTCAAAAGCTGAAAGTTTTCTTTGTTGAATTTCATTCTGTTGTGCAATAATACCTTTGACCTCTTGAAGAAAACAATATAGAAAGTTGTATATGCTAAGAAAGATCCAAACTGAAAACAGCCAAATTGATTTCAAATTTTGAAAAAATTCCTTATTAGGAAAGGAAACTATTTCAATTTGTTGTCCTTAATAGTTTAGGTTCAATGAAAACTTAGAGACAGATCAAAGAACTTGTAGTGAAAAAAAAATTGTTTCTCAAAGGGAAATTCCTAATACCTGTACACAATGCAGGTTGAATTCAGCCATCAAAATTAGCTGAACTATTATATGCAAATATTTCTACAGCTGTTAAATCATACTTGAGGATATATTTTTCAAATCCTTGCCTTTGATGAGACATGAGATTAGCCTTCGACAAGGGTGCATAAGATTAGCCTTTGATAAAGGTGTTAGCTGTCAATTACACGTGATACTGTCGACTGCTCAAAATCACCCTTATTGATGAGATATGAGATTAACCTTTGATAAAGGTCTTAGCTATCAATTACAGCTGGTACTGTTGACTGCACAAAATCACCCTTTGATAAGGGTGTAATATATATTAGATGCGAGATATGATAATTAATACTATTGACAACCCCCTCTCAAATTCCTCAAATTGACGCTGGTAGGTCTACAAGCGTCAATTTGCCAACAAGAAACTAATGTTTGACATATCATGGATTTGATGAAAATATTTGCAATTTGTAGTGGTAGAGTTATGTGGGAGTGAGGACTTGATGACCATAGGCCTTCAGAATGGAGGGACAGTCAACTTCTATTTGCTTTGTGTGTTCATGATATATAGGATTGGTTGCAATTTGAATAACACTAGAGAAAAACTAAACCCTATGAGAAGATCACATAGCCAAAATTTCTATGAATATGCAGTAGACATGGCACGATACTCTGCTTCAATGGAAGATTTGAAGACAGAATCTTACTTCTTGCATTCCCAAGAGATAACAGTGTCACCAATGAACATGCACCATCCGGAAGTAGATCTCCTAGTATCTAAACGGTTGGCCCAAACAACATCACTATAGGCTTGGAGTTGTAGTGAGAAATCAGTAGGAAAAAAATAAGCCATGATTGGAGGTGCCAAAGATGTATCGAATGATGTGTCGAGCTATAGATAAATGATGTCGAGAGGATTGCATGAATCTGCTTACAATATGGACAACATAATAAATATCTGGACAGGTAATGGTTAGATAAATATGACTACTCATTAGCTTTCTGTGTACGAGAGGCCCCTCAAGAAGCTCTCCTCATCAGGTTGATATTTCAAGTTAATTTACAAAAATCACTAGGTGAGGAAATAGGCATACAAGAGGGGAGTTTGATGTAAACTTCTTCCCTAAGATCACCATAGAGGGATGCATTCTTAACTTCCATTTGATTATAGGGATTAATCCCTATTTGACGTTGATATATTTGTATATATATAACCCTATCTCTACATAAAACATCAAGAAATATAACACAATGCGAGGTTCTATTCAGTGAATAGAACTCTTGTTGTTTGTCTTAGTTTCTTCATCTTTTGCTTGAAGTTTGGCTTAAAAGAGTAGAACGATAGTTTTTTTATAATTTTGGGTCACTAGTTTCAGGCTAAGAAGCACGGACGCGGCAAAATGGAGCCGTGTCCGCGTCGGACACGCACGTGCCCGTGTCGAACATGTGTTTGACACGGACACCCATAAAAAGTGCATATATATGCTCTATGTTTTTTAAGAGGGGCTTATAAAGTACAAAATATGTATGAAGTATCAAGATATTGGAAGTCTTGAAACACATCAATCAATATATATCATATTATGAATTCTGAATTTTTTTTCTTAATTCTAAATCCGTGTCCATGTTTGTGTCGTGTCACGTGTCGCGTGTCGCGCCTCCGTGTCCGTACTTCTTAGGATCAAAACAATACATTTTGCTGGAATTGTGAGATGTAGTTGTTCCTTGATCGTTAGTAAAAACACATCCACTTATTGTTATACTCTTGATTCGCATTATCAAGATTATTTTTCACGATACATGCACAATTTGTTATACTCTTGATTTGCATGATAATTCTCGGCTAGATTGCAGTAGTCTTTACATGTCAACTTTTTCTTCAAAGTTGAATTCAATCTCAGGCTGGAAGGAAGTGACAGTTATCCTTATTTTATGATTCATTACCGATGTTGTTTGTTACTCAGATTCGGTCCTTAGAGAAAAAGCAGAAAGCTGGGAAGTTTGCCAAAAAAGTTAAAGCCAAGACAAGGAGAAAAATGCATGAACTATCTAATTCTTTGGAGCCTGATGAGTTTGCAGATTTGTGGAAGGATTAAGAGACTGCATTGTCCATTTTGTTAGTATACTTAAATCACTTGTATCAAATTTCACAAGCAATGGCAGTTTCGGTGTAACCCTTTTATCTATAGAAGCACTGTTACTTCTTCAATTGGCATTAGAGACAGAAAGTATGATGTGATAGTATGGAGGCGTACAGATTATTATGTCAACTAAAGAACTGATACATCCTGATAAACATGGACTGACTTTTCTGTTCATCCACGAAGCCTCTTGCAGGTGTACAATCATCCATTTTGTTGAGTTATTGATCTCAAGTCAAGTGCAGAGAGTTCTTATATTTTTGTCCTTTTTAAGTTCTGTAAACCAACATCAGATGCATTTTCCTTTCACTAGTAACTAGTTTATATGTATAAAACATATACTAAGATGGGGATTGACATTTTGATTCGGGCTTAGTTCGATCCGGTTTGATTTAAAGTTAATAGGTAAAATTTAAATTAACCGTAATAATATGATAATTTAAAAATAGTAAATTTTTGTTTTCTCAAAATATGATTGACTTAGCTTGGATTATTCAATTGAATTAAATTAATTTTTTCAAATTAAATTATATATATATACTTTGTATAATAGTTTATTAGTATATTTAAAACTATTAATTATATACTTTGAATACTAAAACAATTTATTTACAAATTAAATAAGATCTAATATTTGAAGAATTATTTTCTAAAACTTGTTTACAATAAAATGAAAATATATTAAAATATCTTTTTTTGTATATTAACTGAATAATTATTGTGATAAATTATGATTCTTAATATTATATACATATTTGTTTTTACAATTTGTCCCAAATGTTAAAACCAAATAATACTAAATTAAAATTATTTCTAGTTTCTTATCATTAAAAGTTAAAACCCTAATTTCTTTCGACCAAACTGAACACTTTTGAGTTTCTTCTACTTCTAGTCCAACACAACCACCACTCAGACAAGAAGGAGAAGCAATTTGGGAATGTCTGCGATTCTCAAGAGCTGGAGGGCTCTTTATAGCCCCTTGAACTCCATTAAAGCAACTGTTTCAACTCAATCTGCAGGTTTCGTCTCTCTGTCTCTTTTTCTCGTCCTTTGTGCTTGTGAATCGATTTGTTTTTCCTGCCTAACAATTTTAACTCTTTGACATTCCAATGCATACACGAAATTGAGAATTTTGAGAACTGCCCGGTTTCGGGATTCTTGAATTCAATGATCCAATCTGACATTTTCTTTATTGGTTGTGAAATTCATTCTCTGTAGCAACATCAGGTGGCTTTCGCTGGATTGATGAACCTAAAGTTTCCAACTTCACGCAAAGTCGGTTCGTGTCGAGGATTCCTTTCGTAGATGGTTTCTTGATGAAAATGAAGCAGAATAATAAATCTATCAATAACAAGAAAATATGGTCTAGGAGATCCACGATTTTGCCTGAATTCGTTAACACCACCGTAAGGATTTACAATGGCAAGACTTTTGTTCGCTGCAAGATCACGGAAGGAAAGGTTGGGCATAAATTTGGGGAGTTTGCCATGACCCGGAAGCGTAGGAAAATTACGCCTGCAAATACTAAACAGGGAAAGAAACCGGGGAAGAAGTAAAACTCTTTTAGAGCAGATTGGGGACTTTTTTGATAAGACTGGATTTTGCATTCTGAAACATAATCCTTGAAAAGTCAAAAGAGGTTTTGTATTGTATAATCCGTCATCTGTACTTTGGTATTAGTATCTGCAAGTGACAATCATGTTTAGATGATTAATCATAAAAGGAGCTTTTTTTCGTTCTTGAAGGATATCGAAAGAGCCAAGGAGGTGTTCCCACCTAAAGATACGCGTAACGATTTGTTCATGTTGGTCTAATCTAATGAGTTTTGAGTCTTACTGAGATATTTCTTCTCATTGATTTACCCTGAATGTTTATTGCTTGGTTTGGTTTGTTAAATTCTCAAAATGGACGATGCTTGTGATATTTTTAAGATACTTTAGCTGCAATGTGAATGTCAGAAATTCATAAATACACTTTCTTGTTTGATTGCTAGTATTGTTGGGATAGAATCATCTCTCCAGCTACAATAAAGAAATTATGGTGCCTTTGGATGTTAGCTTGCATTAAGAACATTTCTGAGCATTAAGTTCCGGCTATACTAGTAAATTTCATCAGGGTCAATCCCTAGTTCTCCCTCTCTTAAAACTTTCAAGGGTTTCATTTGATTCCAGCTGTGCTTAACCCTCTACCACCTTCCTGTGATTCAGCCATTGTTTATTGTTCATGGAATAATTTTGGATGTCTTAGGTCAAGGTTGAGAAAACTGGTACGACCTGTCGATGCTTAAGTTTCAGTTTCCTAGCTAGAACTTTTACAAAGTATAGTGATGTAAATGCTGAAATTAATTCTTACATTATGTTGCTGACCTCTGTTTGACTGCTACTTGGAATAGATGTTATCATCATGCAGTTGTATGAACTTCTTGATTACCTTTGATGAACATTAATGCATGCAATAGATGTTTCCATCATTATTGATTTATGGATATCTTAAGTTTAATTTAAATGCAAAGTTAAAAAGTCTCTTTATTACTTCCAGAATTTGCATCTTTTATTATCTGAATCCTCTTACTGCTTTCTTTGGCTCATTGATGGTTGTTTTGTTTCTTATAGTAAATTTATTTCGTAAAATGTAGCAGATTTCTATGGTTTTAAAAGGGTTGGCAGTGGTCTTTAGTCTTCAACGCATCGACGGGGCTTAGCAAAAACTCTCTCTCTAAACGTAGATATGATATCTTGACATGCCATGAACTAACTTTGATCAAATAAACTTCCGGATCTAACATAACCTCAGCCTTTTCCTTTTTAGTTCAATCCTTAATGGGTTTTAAAAAAAATCTGGATAACTCCAGATTTTTGCATTGCTGCTTGTAGTGATTGAAATCCGTTCACTTGTATCACATGACTGCTTATCCTTTTTCCTTGTTTCTTGTTCTGTCTCGAGTCAATGTATAAAGATTCTGTTCGATTCTGTGTTATGTTCAAATCTGATTGACCTACTATGAATGTGTTGTATCTTCTAGGTGGACTGTGAAGACATCTGAATAGTATTTAACATTCAGTTGAATACGTGGTCATTGCTCATAATATTTACTTGAAGTTAGAACATTAGAATGTTTTTGTTCGAACTGATCATGCATGAAGTAACCATTTGCGGGTCTGGTAGAGTCAGAGGAGACTTTCACCAATAGAATCAATGATGTGCATCCCATTTCTGTAGGTAGTTTTGTTATTACATTACATGATAGTTGAATGGAAATCTCAGAAAGATGGCATCTGTGTTCTGTAATTGCTCCCATACAAATAACAAGCCTTTTTCCTACTCATCATTGCATGAATGTTTCTCTCCTTTAATCGTAATATATGGCAATTTAACTGAATTTTGAAGATTCAAGAATTAAATTTGTTCTGCTCTGTGATTATTTGTCGCATTATTTAATCAGTTGTGAACTGTGATATTGCCAATTTCGTTCTATATAAAGTAGGAAAGGCTTATGTGTTCTGATAGTTTCATACTATACAATTACAACAGATCTTGAAAGAACCAAATGATAAGTCTTGAGAATGATTAGTGAAGTATGTGTGACATGTACTATATACAGAAGAGTTTGTATGTTCATATGGTATGATCCATGATTACATCCATAATATGGTATAAGAAGACGGTAAAGATGTGAGGCAAATGTGATATGCATTGTCTTTCATTAGCTCTGATGGTAAAGGCCAAAAGATAAGAAAGAGAGAGAGAGAGAGAGCTGAAGGAAATGATTGATGATGGCATGGGTCAACATACGTTCGAAGGAATTCTGCATTATTATACTTTTAGCTAACAAATAAATTATTTTAAATATCATATAGATATTTTATCATCCTCGTCGCATCCAGCCCGAAATTTTGAAATAAAGAAAGGTCTGGAGAGGTTTGTTAATACACAGTCTTACCCTTACATAGATGCAGGTTAAAGAGTAAATAAGTAAAACTGTCACGTTAAATAATTATGTGAATAAAATTACAATAAGCACATAAAAAATAACAAATAAAATATAACCAAAAGATATACTTGATAATATAGACTCGATAAGTCTAAATTATAATATTAAATTAAATTTATAATTTATATATTAAACATTGTTTTTTTAAAGTAATATACTAAATATTGTTAAAATTTTAATTTAGTTAAAATTTTAAGTGTTATTGATAATATTTTGAAAATATTTAAGTGCTAATAATATCATTTTGAAAACATTAACTTATATATTTTAAGAAATATTAGACTGCGTATATTACAACCATACTCATAGTTTCGTAAAGCGAATAGTCCTGTGCACCACTGAATACTTTGACTTTTATATTATAAACTAACTTTTATTATTTTTTTATAACAATAAAATTTATAATTATTAAATTTTCGAGTGTGTATTAAATAAATTATTAAATACTTGATTTGGAAAAATCATTTAACAAATTTATAATTTATAATCAAATAATGGGAATTGTACCCGACCTTTCATTTCATTACTTTACACTCTCATGTAAAACAAACTAAACGAATCTACACTTTGAAAAAGGAAACAGAGACGAAGTCCCGTGAGTGAGCAGAAGCTTTTCACGTTTTACTACTCTTCTTTGTCCTACTCTGCTCTTCTTCTGTTTGTTGATCTGTACTACTCTGCTTTGCCTTCTCATTTTGACATTGCGTTAGAGATACACTTGAAAAGCATCATCACATAATCACCCTGTATTTCCACTTTTGACACTTAATTGCAATTTATAACCTTAATTTTTACGGATAATTACGATTAAGACACCAATTTGTGAGACAATGTTTATTTTTTAATTATAATTTAAATTTGTTTTAAAGATTATGTCATTCTTTGTTGTTTAAAGGATTTGTTGGGTTTATTAATGTTATGTTTTAGATCTCAGCCTTAAGGGATTGTCGAGTTTGTGGAGTGAGAGGACAGAACGCCAAAATGATTGATGATAAAAAGAGTCAACATAAGTTGGAAGGAATTCTGCGTTAGCAAGCAAAGCAAATTAAATTACCAGTTATATAAATGATATTTCAATCCATCTCATCCACACATTTATATAAGACTCACATAAATATATGGACGAGATGAATTAGAACAAAGTTGAAATAACGACTAATTCAACTTTAACATGACCTATTCTTCAAACAATGCTGTGTCAACTCGGAATATATCCTTGGGAGTAGATGTGTTGCTCCCAAATTGCTTTGTCATTAAAATTCTAGCCATCTAATTTATTATAATGGATGACTGAGATTTATTCAGACACGGGCACAACATTTTGGAATCAGCAAATTTGTTACTCAAATTCTCTATTTCAGTAAACCTATTTTAATTCTATTATATTAATTTTTATCCACGTATTTATATAATGAATAGCATATCTTTGGAACAGGCTTCATGGCACAGGTGATCTCCTGCAGTCAGCCCCACCCTTCAAAAGTGTTTTTGTGAATGCAAAGACTCAATTCAATATTAAACTTAAATATTTAGATATTTTAATTTTAAATTGAAGATGTGATTATTATTAACGTTTTGCATTTTAATATTATTAAAATAATATTTTATTGTATCATAATGCGCTATTAAAATAATATTTATTTTATTCTAAAAATGATAATAAAGATAATGACAATAATTTATTTAGATTTGTCTTAAATATTAAAGTGAAAATTATATTTATAGCTAATATTTAAATAAATTATTTTAAATATCATATCCATACTTGATACGTCTAAATTGTCATATTAAACTAAATTTATAATTTATATACTAAAAATTGTGAAAATTTTAATTTAGTTAAGATTTAAAGTGTTATTGATAATATTTTGAAAATATTTAATTGTTAATAATATTATTTTGAAAACATTAACTTATATATTTTAAGAAACATTAGACTGCGTATATTATGACCCTACCTATATTTCCTTAAAACGAAGAGCCTTGTGCGCTGAATACTTTGACTTTTATATTCTAAACTAACTTTTTTTTTATAACAATGAACTCTATAATTATATTTACCAAAAAAACTATAATTATTAAATTTTAGAGAGTATCTTAAATAAATTATTAAATATTTGATTTGGAAAATTCATTTAACAAATTTATAATTTATAATAAAATAATGGGAATTGTACCCGACCTTTCATTTCATTACTTTACATTCTCATGTGAAACAACACAAAACGAATCTACGCTTTGAAAAAGGAAACAGAGACGAAGTCCCGTGAGTGAGCAGAAGCTTTTCACGTTTTACTACTCTTCTTTGTCCTACTCTGCTCTTCCTCTGTTTGCTGCTCTGTACTACTCTGCTTTCCCTTTTCATTTTGGCATTGCTTTAGAGATACACTTGAAAAGCATCATCACATCATAACCCTGTTTTCCCCCTTTTGACACTTAATTGCAATTTATATCCTTAATTTTTACGGTAAATTACGATTAAGACACCAGTTTGTGAGACAATGTTTATTTTTAATTGTAATTTAAATTTGCTTTAAAGATTATGTCATTCTTCGATGTTTAAAGGATTTATTGGGCTTATTAATGTCATGTTTTAGATCTCGGCCTTACGGGATGGTCGAGTTCGTGAAGTGAGAGAATATGGGGTTAAAAGGTTCTGTATTCAAATCCTCTTACTTACGCTCTCTCAATCGAATCTGACATATAAGACTTGCTTAGTACGGAATACTTAGTTGACGTAATTTGCAGACTATTACATTAATTTAGAGGTTTACCCAATGTGGATTTAAAAGGATAACAACTACTGGTTCCTCCGTTTCAAAAAAAAAAGATCCCATAAATTGCGAACACATATAGTAATACTATTACTACTAATAATAATTTATAGTTTATAAAAGTAAATGTCAATGTTTAAAAAATTAGACCGGGAGAGATAAGAGTTTTAGGATTTAAATAGTTCAACTAATATTAGACCGTTATAAAATTAACTAAGATAAAATTAAAGAATTTTAAATATGATTGAAAAAGATAATCTTTACTTATCGAAGAATTTGAAATTTAATAAAAATGTCAAATAAAAATTAATTGATTTTTTAATTTATAAGAATTTATTAATTTATAAAAATTGATTGATAAATTTATTAATTAAAAAATTAATTATGTTTTATTTAACATTTTTCGATTAAAAATTGATTAGTTTTTAATAACAAAAGTTAATAAAATAAATAAAATCTAAAAAGATAAAATATTTATGTAAAAATAATTTTTACGATGGAAACGTTAGATTTTTTGGTCATTGGTAATTTTTAAATTTTCCATCATATGAAAAAGTTAGTGTTTTTAGGATAAATATATTCTTAATTTCAAGTAATTATATATGTAATTTGGATAAATTTTAAACTTTTCTCGTATTTTTTAATTCACTAAATATTATTGTAACCTATAGTAAATGCTATATATATATATTTTCTTTTTCATATCTAGGACACCTAACCTATTGCTGAATCTGACATGAAAAAAATCAAAGAGGAGGTCACAATCCACAAGGTGTCCTGTGCCAAGGACGGATGACCTGACATTTACGTGTTATTTGTCTACTCATTATTATTATTGTACTCTTGTATATTTTAATAAGATCAAAATAAATAAAAAAAAATAATGAAAATAAGGTATATATTTAACATTGGTTCTGCCAGATTTTGACTGAACGGAACGTTGTTATTCTGTTCCATGTACTGATCACTTGCGAAGCTCTCGATGCTGCGTTACCTGCAAAACAAGACAAGGCACG
>JANZLC010000004.1:21539989-21569990 GCA_026413385.1 Erythroxylum gracilipes
TAAATTCGATTCTAAGACTTATTTGGGAATTTTTCTTGGTTATTCATTATCATCAAAAGCTTATAGGGTTTACAACCTTATCTCTAAGACTGTTGAGGAGAATATTCATGTCAAGTTTGATGATAGTTCTCAACCATACTGATAATGAAACCCTATCAGTACCTTTGGTTGATAGTGAAGATGTATCACCATCAGAACCTCTTTTAGACACAGATAAAGATATTCCTGAGACTCTTGATTTGAAAAGAGATTGGAGATATAAGAGTTCTCATCCAGAAGAGTTGATTATAGGAGAAACCTCAGAAGGTGTACGAACTAGGTCCAAATTCAGAAGAGAAGCCAATGTAGCGTTTATCTATGAAATAGAGCTTAAGAAAAATGATGAAGCTCTTCAAGATGAAGCTTGAATTTTAGCTATGAAAGAGGAGTTGAACTAGTTTACTAGGAATAAAGTTTGGTCCTTAGTTCCCAGACCTACCCTCGAAAAAGTCCATTATAGGAACTAGATGGGTTTTTAAGAATAAGCTAGATGAATCAGGCAGAGTGAGTCGTAACAAAGTGAAATTAGTAGCACAAACCTATAATCAGTAGGAAGGAATAGACTACAATGAGACTTATGCTCCTGTAGCAAGACTAGAAGCTATTAGGATTTTGTTGCATATGCTGTCTGTCACGATATAAAGCTATTTCAAATAAATGTAAAGAGTGCATTTCTAAATGGCTTTATAGATGAAGAGGTTTATGTGAAGCAACCTCCTAGTTTTAAGGATATTAAGAAACCAGACCATATCTATAGACTTTATAAAGCTTTGTATGGCTTGAAACAAGATCCTCGAGCTTGGTATGATCGTCTGAGTTCTTTTTTTATTGATATGGAAAAAGTAAAACCAATGTCAACTCCGATGCATCCTTCAAACCTTTTGTCTAAGGACAAAACTGGCAAGAAGGTTGATCAAACCCTGTATAGAGAGATTATTGGTTCTTTACTTTACCTTACAACAAGCAGACCTGGCATTCTGTTTAGTGTTTGCTTGTGTGCAAGATTTCAGGCAGATCCTAGAGAGTCTCATTTCATTGCTGTTAAAAGAATTTTGAGATATCTATCAGGGACTACTGATCTTTGCTTAATGTATGAGAAAGGTAAAGATTTCAGGTTAATTGGCTACTGTGATGTGCATTATGCTGGAGATAGGATTGATAGAAAAAGCACGAGTGGAGGATATCACTTCCTTGGCCACAACCTAATTTCTTGGTCAAGTAAGAGGCAAAGCTCAATTGCTCTATCAACTACAGAAGCCGAGTATATGTCAGTCGCAAGTTGTTGTTCATAGACGTTGTGAATTAAGTATCAGCTAGAAGACTACTCAGTACAAGAAGACGAAATCCCAATCAACTGTGATAACACAAGTGCCATCAACTTGTCAAAGAAACCTATACAACACACGAGAGTCAAGCATATCGAAGCTAGACACCATTTTCTTTGACACTACGTTCAAAGGAAGATCGTGAGTCTTCTGTTTGTTGAGATGAACTATCAGTGGGTGGACATCTTCACTAAGCCATTGAGTGAAGAAAGATTCAAATAAATCAGACGAAACCTTAATATGGTGATGTTGAGTGATCAACCGTCTAACACGTCAAGACCCAGATAAAAAGTCATAGAGTTAGCAGTAACAGTAACAGTAAGTTACAGATGGTAACTTCTGTCATAAGAAAGTTTTGGAGGGAAAGCATCTCAAAGCCTTGAGAATACCACCTACTCTAGAACACTCTTGACATACCCTGACATCGACTTTTGAAGAACTCTCAATAACATTTTCCATTACTCTGTCTTGATATCAAACCCTCCTTGCCTTCACTCTCAACCTCAAAAACCAACTTCACCTCTTTGAGAAGTACATCTGAGCTTTCAGTTCTTTGTTGACTACAGAAACAGATGGATCAATCGATGACTAGTGGAAGACTTGTTGATTTTGAGTCTTTAAAGAAGGACCAGATAGATATTGAACCAGAGATTGTAGCAGCCGGATGAAGAACTTCTTCCAGATTCATGAAATAGTTTACATGAATGAAGTATATGACTTCTAGAAGAATGTGGAAGTAGTAGAAGATACGCTAGTATCAGTAGTGGATAGACTGTCGATCATAGTGACATTGAAGACAATCGAGAAGGCCACTGAGTGTCCATGTGTTGGAGAGAAGCTTGCTCACAAAGCTAAATGGATGACTCAAGCTAGCATAGAGGAGATACAGATTAATCGATAACTATATGGAAGTAATAACCTAAAGGAGAAAAAGGCCTCAAGTCTTGTGCCGAAGGCTAGGGTTCTACATTCATTACTATTCCATTGTGTTCTACAGAGAACAGGATCAAGGAATTTGGTGACGACGTTAGATGAGCAATGCCTATTTCATCTACTCAATCGCTAGCCCATAGATCTTCCACATCTTATCTTCCATTATATGGTAAAGTCAAAGAAAGACTCAACCACCCTACCATATGGGATGATGCTAACAAGAATATTCAGATATTCTGGAGTTCTTTTGGAGAGACGAAACATGATGAAGCTGAATATCAAAAGCGTTATCAATTCTGCAACAATTGGTAGAATGGGCTTGAAGAATCTAGAAAAAGGAGACACAAATTCTAAGATGATAGCAACGATTAAGGGGGAGCGCGCTGTTAAGCGAAGTTTGAATGAAAAAGGAACTCCCACAAGAAGATCAAAATCTCAATCCATTGAGAGAATGCCTGCAGGAGGAGAAAAGAAATCATCAGATGAGTCAATAAAGGTTAAGGCGATTTCTCATAAAGAAGGACGCCAGGTGCGATATAGGGAGAAAGTGACCTTGAAAAGAAAGGGAGAAGCACTCCTTTCGGAGATACCTAAACAAGCAAAAAGGTCGCCCACAGTAGGAACCCTGCGTCAGCAAGAGGAAAAGAAAGGAAAAGAGTTGACTCATGGTGGAAACTCTGAGAAGAAAACACCTCAGGATACCAAGTCTTTAGTCTCAATTTTGAAGGAAGATTCAGCAAAATTGGCTAAAGAGACTGAGATAAAGAGGAAATTGGAGTTTGAGAAGAAGAAACCTCAATCTCAACAGACTCCTAGGCTGATTGAAGAAAACAAAAACCAAAAAATCAGTCAGAAGAAGAGCACTCCAACTGCTGTTCAGAAGAAGAAGTCAGTTGAACGCAGTCCAGTACAGGTCAATACCTCTCAACCTTTGAGAAAAGAGGATTTGAAGATATAGATTATTGAAGAAGTTCAACCTATCAGGAGTAGCAGCTCTATAATCATCAGAGAAACCCGAAAAAGGTAAGTCAAGGTACAATTTCAACCAATCTTGGTAAATAGTGGCACAATGCATCTGTTGAATGATGAAGAGATAAGAATATACAGTGCTCTGTGGAATGAGAGAATCAAACCATATCCCACACAGATGACAAGGCAGAAGTACACTATCTTACAAGTTACAAAGAAAACTGTGATCAAGATTATACCTGACATTCAACCAAGACCTTACATTGTTTGCAATGAGGAAAAGGGGAAGAAGAAACTGTACCCTAAAGGGATAACAAGTGATTTGACAGAAGAACAGATCGAAGCTGAAGTGAGAAACATTGATGAGGCATGTTATGTAGCTCATCACCGAGGAACTTATGTCTCTCATTACATTTCGAAGGCATCTGGATGCAATTGTGGTCGTCGAACCACTGAAGAATCTTCTCAGGTAGTTGGAAAACTTACAGAAGGGCAGTACAGATCCATTAGGATAGGATATGTCAGCTATAACATAGAGACTCTTGTGCATCTAATTATGCACATTAGACCCTTGAGTACTGTGTCTTCAATTGGAGATGTCTTACACCTATTTGGAAGACAAGTCCCACGACTACCCAACCCTGATGACTTTGATCTCTCGCAACCAAACCTATCTGTCAAACCTCCTACCTTTACAATTACTGGACTAGGTGTCATATATTCAGATGCATATACTACGACTCTTGGTCTTGAAGTAGAACAACAGAAGCATGATGAAGACATTGAAGATAAAGTTGATGATCTGCATGCTTCTGTGGGTCACTTGTATAAGGAAGTAGAGTATATTTGACAAGACCTCAAGTCACTCTGCACTGAAATAAGAGAAATGTTTTCTGAAGTTATGAAACATTTAAGGTCATGATCTTTTTGATCAATAACAAATAGGGGAGAAAGGAGAAAGAAATGACAAAGATAGAAGCGAGAAAAGAAAGGAAAGAGAAGAGAAGAACATAACAAAAGAAGAAGATAGTGCTTACAATTTTTTCAAGTGTATAGAATCTTATAGTGTATATCTTCTTATAAATAATACTATCTTTCTAACAACTATGATTGATTATTTGTTATCATCAAAAATGGGGAGATTGTTAAGTCAAAATGATTTTACGATTAATAATTTTGATGAAGACCAAATAATAATAATAGAAGAAAGTAAGACGAAGCTGTAAAGCAAAGAAACTAAGATGAAACGAAGAAACTAAGATAAAGCGGAGAAAATAAGATGAAGCGGAGAAAATAAGATGAAGCGGAGAAAGTAAGACGAAAAGCGCAAAGATAGAAGAAACTAAGACGAAGCAGAGAAACTAAGACGAAGCGCAGAGACGAAAGAAACTAAGACGAAGCGGAGAAACTAAGACAAAGCGTGGAGACGAAAGAAAATAAGACGAAGCGGAGAAACTAAGACGAAGCGAAGCCGAAAATGAGACGAAAGAAAGTAAGACGAAGCAGAAGCAAAACTAAGACGAAGTTCCAATACCACGTCAGATGAATAATCAGTTTGAGTTATTTACAGAACTCAACTGAATAACTGTTTCTTCAAAAATCAAGAAACAAGAAGTAAGAAGCGATTATCAAGAAGCAGTTGAAGACGAAGGCTATAAATATGAGTTGGAGTCGAAGACTGAAGAAGTTAGAGATTTTAAAAAGTTACACGAGTGAATTCAAAGTTACAAAAGTTACAAAATCATTGTATTCATTGAGCTAAACTCTAGAGCTATATTGTCTGTAACAAAGCTCAAAACATCTTTCAGTAGAAAGAAGAAAAGCTGAAAGCCTGAAGAGGCTAGGTGAAAAGAATACTTATTGTAAGAGACCTGAAGAGGCTCGGTGAAAAGAATACTTGTATTTTTTAGAAGTATAGTTAAATCTTAGAAAGGATTCTGAGGACTGGATATAGCCCACGGTTTGGGGTGAACCAGTATAAATATGCTATGTCTATTCTTACTCTCAACTCTCAATGTTTAAATTCTATTGTTTTATACAAGTACTTATAAGCAAATTGCAATACTTCGTGATACTGTTATTTAATAGTTCTGGAAAAGCAAGTTTTCAAAAGAAGTTTTGAAAAGGGGATTGTATTCAAGAAAAGGATACACAATTTAACCCCTCCCCTTCTTGTGCGTTTTGTATATCGAATATTAAGTCTATACTAACGTGTGATTTACTTCACATTTTCTTGAAATATTTTAGGACTTTTATTCGTAAACAATGAACATGTTTTCTTCCTAACAAAGCAAGCATCAACTCCATATTTACAATTCAAAGTTGTTGAGATTTGTTCAAAAGTTTGCGTGTATAATGTCATCATCAAATACTTTCTATCAAAAATGGTAGACACCGTTTTTTATGCCTACCAAAGTTGAAATAAAAAAAAGTCAAGGATAGCTAGCCAAATGACCAGCCATCCCACACATCTCCTGCATATAAATAGGCAAGAGATGAAGAGAGCAAATCATCCTATTAGCAGAGAAAAGAAACGAGAGTGAGTAAAAAGAGAGACAAAATATTTTATATATTTTATGAGTTTAATTTTTCTTCTTGTAATTCTCCAGTTTTTTAGTAGTAAAATTTTTCTATCTTTGCTCGTAGTTTTTACCCTAATTTAGGGTTTTTCATGTAAAATATGTGTGTCTATTTTATCTTCAATATTTTTAGTTTCGTTTCAGCTGCTACCCTACTCTGTCCAAGTCCTAATTGTTCCTAACAAATGGTATCAGAGCCTTGGGTGTGTATATCTACTTACTATATGCTCTATGGTTGCCACCAAGAGTGGATTCTCCATATCAAAAGATAAGTTAGAATATTTTTCACCCTATCAAAGGCACTATTCATAAACCGGTTGTGATAGAAGTAATGGCGGAAAAGTACGACATTGAAAAATTCAATGGGAGCAATTTCTTATTGTAGAAGCTGAAGATAAAGGCAATCTTGAGGAAAGATAATTGTCTGGTGGCCATTAGTGAACGGCCATCTTGTGTCACAGATGAAAAGTGGAATGAGATAGATGACAATGTTGTAGCTAATCTTCACCTAGCTTTAGCTAATGGAGTATTATCCAGTATAGAGGAAAAGAAGACTACGAAGGACATATGAGATCACCTCAAAAAATTGTACAAGGCCAAATTATGCCATAACAAAATTTTCTGAAGAGGAAACTATACACTTTACGCATGGCAGAATCCACTTCAGTGACGGAGCACTTAAATACTTTAAATACTATATTTTCTCAACTCACATTATTAGGTCACACAATAGAGATAAGTGAACGTGCGGAACTTCTACTCCAAAGTCTATTCGTATGATCAACTCGTCATAAATTTAACAAACAACACAGACCCCCTAGTCTTCGACAATATTACAACTACTATTTTGGAAAAGAGAGTCAATGTAAAAGTAAGGGAGACAAACTGAAAAATTTGCAACAAGCGGAGGCCTTGGTGGTGATGGGATGTAGATAAATGGAACGTGGTCCAAGTGGGAGTTACAATCATAGTAGATCAAAATCTAGGAGTAGGAAGAACTATAAATGCCACAGTTGTGGCAAGAAAGTTCACCTAAAAAAGGATTTCTGGAATCTAAACAAGAAAGATTATGTTTCAAGCACTTCAGATGATGGAAGCGTAATGATTTGTGAAGCAGCAACGACAATTGGAGGAAAAAGAAGATTTGATGATGTCTGGTTGTTTTATTCAGCAGCTACTTTTCATATGACCTCTCAAAAAGAATGGTTCTATTAGTATGAATATGTCTTTGGAGGATCATTGTACAACTGTAATGATCAAGGTCTTAAGATCGTTGGTAATAGTACCATCAGGTTAAAGTTGCATGATGGAGGGCCTGAAGAAGAATTTGTTTTCTATAGGATAACTGAATGATCTCAGTTTCAAATTTGAGATTCAAAACAAGATCATGAAAGTGATTAAAGGAGCACTGGTATTTATGAAATCAGAGAAGATTGTTGTAAATCTATATATGCTGAAGGGAGTAACTATGCAAAAAGGAGAGGCATCCGTTGCAGTGACCAGTCAAGATAACAAATCTGCAATGAAGTAGCATAAAAAACTTGGACATATGTCAAAACAAGAAATGAAGATACTTACAGAGAAGAATATACTTCCAAGTCTTGCAAAGGTTTCACTACCCTTCTATGAGCATTGTATTGTGAGTAAGCAGTATCAATTGAAATTTAACACATCAAAGTTTAGAAGCAAAGAAATTCTAGAATTGATTCACTATGATGTATGGAAAGTACTAGTTATGTCCCTAGGAGGAGCAAAATTCTTTATATCATAAATAGATGATTATTCGAGGAGATATTAGGTATTTCCTATCACGAGGAAAGCATATGTGTTTTCAATCTTCAAATTTCACAAAGCACGGATGGAACTCGAATCTGTTAAGAAAATCAAGTGTTTGCGGTTAGATAATGGAGGAGAATATACTGGTAAAGAATTTGATGAATTTTGCAAGCAAGAAGGCATTAAAAGGCAGTTCATGACGGCATGCACTTCTCAACAAAATGGACTAGTAGAGCGAATGAATAGATTTCTGTTGGAAAGAACAATAGCGATGTTGAGAACTGCAAGCTTAGATAAGAAATTCTAGACAGAAGCAGTCATTACCACCTGTTATATGGTAAATCGAGCTCCATCAACTACAATTGAGTTGAAGACACAGATGGAGATGCGGACTGGTAAACCAGTGAATTATTCCAACCTCTATATATTTGGAAGTCTTGACTATGTGATGTTCAATACCCAATAAACTATAAAGCTGGATCCAAAATTTAGAAGATGTATTTTCTTAGGGTATGATAAAGGTATGAAGGGCTATTGTCTGTGGGATCTCACTGCCCATAAGATTCTTATCAACAGGGATGTCATCTTCATGGAAGATAAGGATCAAGAGCAAGCAGAAAATGTTGGCATTGTATAAAAGAATTTAGAAACTACAACAGTACAAGTGGATAGGGAAGTTGATCAAAATGATTCTTTTAAAGCTGCACCAGAGCACAAGAAGCAAGAACTAGTTGAATATAATGTTCTAGATACTCAGAGATCAACTCGCATAAGAAGAGCACCGAACTGGCACTCAGACTATATTATGGAGGGAAATATTGCATGCTGTCTTTTAACTGAGGACGAGAAGCCATCGACTCTTCAAAAATTGTGAATAGTTCAGATGCATCTCAGTGGATGATAGCAATGCAAAAAAAAAACTTTAAGAACTTCATAAGAATAAGACATGGGGAGCTGGTGTCATTACCGCAAGGAAGAAAGCCTATTGGCAATAAATGGGTTTACAAGATCAAGCGAAGTGGTGAGGATCAAGTGGAGCGATATCGTGCTAGATTGGTGATAAAAGGATATGCTCATAAAGAAGGTATTGATTTTAACGAAATATTTTCTCCTGTGGTTTGACTCACTACAGTTCGAGTAGCTATGGCAATGTGTGATATATTTGACTTGCATCTTGAGCAGTTAGATGTGAAAACTACATTTCTTTATAGAGATCTTGAAGAAGAAATTTATATGCTCCAACCAGAAGGTTTTGAAGAAAAAGGGAAAGAGAACTTGGTTTGCAGGTTGAACAAATCACTGTATAGTTTAAAGCAGGTGTCGAGGTATTGGTATAAGAAATTTAGTTTCTGCATCATGAGCTTTGGATGCAGCAGACTGAATGCAGACCCTTGTGCATATTTCAAGAGGTTTGAAAAAGATGATTTTATATTCTTACTATTGTATGTAGACAACATGTTGGTAGCAGGCCCCAACAATGATCGTATCAAAAAATTAAAAGCACAGTTGGCTAAGGAATTTGAAATGGACTTGGGACTAGCAAGCAAGATCCTAAGGATGAAAATTTACCGAGACAAAAATAATAGGATATTTGGCTTTCTCAGAAAAATTATTTGAAGAAGATCTTACGACGATTCAACATGCAAGAATATAAGTCAATTTATACCCCTCTTCCTTTAAATTTTAAGTTATCCTCAAGTATGAGTCCTAGCAATGAAGAAGAGAGGATGGAGATGTCTCGAGTACCGTATGGATCCGCAGTGGGGAGCTTGATATTCGCTATGATTTGTACAAGACCAGATATTGCACATACAGTGGGAGTGGTTAGTCGATATATGGCAAATCTTAGTCGAGAGCATTGGAATACAGTCAAGAGGATTCTCAGATATATCAAGAGAACCTCATATGTTGCATTATGTTATGAAGGATCATATTTTACTATTAGAGGATATGTTGATGCTAATTATATAGGTGATCTTGACAAAAGTAAATCCACTATTGAATATGTGTTCACATTAGTTGGAGGGGCTATGAACTGAGTTTTAAAACTGCAGTCAATTATGGCTACGTCACAACAGAAGCAGAATATGTAGCAGCTACAAGCTAGCAAAGAAGCAGTGTGGTTGAAGATGTTATTGGAAGAACTTGGGTATAAACAAGAGAATATTACTCTGTATTGTGACAGTCAGAGTGCTTTGCATCTTACAAAGAATCCAACATTTCATTCAAAGACAAAGCACATTCGTGTCCAATACCACTTCGTTCGTGAGAAAGTGAAAGAAGGAACAGTGGATATACAGAAGATTCATACTATGGACAACCTGGCAGATTTTATGACAAAAGCAATTAACGTTGACAAATTTATTATGTCGATCCTTTTGTGGCCTAGTAGAGACGTAAGCAACATGAAAAGGTAAGGTAGAAAGAATAGTGTGAAGATCTGATTGACTCTCAATCAAACTTTTAAGTGGGAGAATTGTAAAAAATGGTAAGCACTAATTTCGATGCCTACCAAAGTTAAAGAAAAAGTCAAAGATTTGGTCAGCCATCCCATACGTCTCCTACCTATTGATGAAGGGAACAAATCATCCTATTAGTAGAGAAAAGAAATGTGAGTGAGTGAAAAAAGAGACAAAATATTTTGTATATTTTGTCAATCTAGTTTTTCTCCTTATAATTCTCCAATCCTAATTGTTCCTAATAGTTTATTCTCTTAATTCTAATTCGTTACTGTTCTATTTTCTTTTGAGCTTTCCTTTCTTGCGAACTTATTGCCGGTCAAGGTCTAATGGGGATGCGATACTGGCTTCAAGGAAAGTTTATTTTGAAAGGAAAAAGGCAAATGCAACCTATTCCGCCTTCGCTTTCCAAGACCAATTCAAACTTAGACAATCAGTTCTCCATATCTCTCGTAAAGATTGAGGGCCTCAAGGCCAGGGTCCACACAAAACATGACTCAGTAACAGAAAGTCTTTATAGGGTAACTTAATAGGCAGAGGCTTGTTAATGTCCTGTCTTCGTTTGGTAAAACCAAAATTGAGTTATTATCAGTTAGTGGGTCCTAATGGGTAGGCCCAAAGTGCCCACATCAGTTGGTCCAACCATAATTAGATCTAAGGTGACAAGCCTCACACTGGCTTGCCGGGTTTCATAAGCAAGTCAGGATTGTTGTTGCTCTACTTAGTCACCTCACCTTCTTCAGGGGATAAGGGGAAACAAAGGACAAACATTAACTCTGATGCTTAAAGTTTGAATCATTTAAAAAGAGGACTGAAATCTCCCATCTCTACTTAGCTACTTGAATTGAAGCGCCACGTTGTCAGTTTAATTTTGGAAAATAAATCATTCAACTCAAAAATATGCATAAGAAATCTTTCAGATTCAAGAAGAGGCTACATATAACTCTAATGTAACTCAATAAGTGTAGAGAAACACACAGGCCTTCATCATGATCAAAGCTATGATATGTGCCAAACAAATTATTCAAGAAAAATATTTTTGTTGTAGCAGTTGTTAATGATAATATCAAATAAGGGTTGCATTAATAGACAGCTGGCTGGAACCCTTTGTAGCCAAATATAAAATAAATGTGTGGTACTTAGATTTTCAACGCAACCAAGTATGTTGCATAGACAAAGATTTTCTTTTCTACTTATTCATGTGGTCAAGCATCTTACACTGCTTTCTAGTTACATGAACACTGATTAATGAAAGCCCATAAATTAATTATGTAGCAGACAATAAATAATCATCAGCGCTTTCTTTGAGTGTGTTTATGCTGGAAAGTGAAAACTAAGTATTTGGATACTTGCAGTTTGAGTGGGAATGGGAATATCCAGTCGTAATGGAGCGGTTGGAGTAAGGATCATCTCTATTGGCGTATCACCGAATGGGGCCTTTCATTCTTTTTGGTAATTGTTTTCTCCTTGTATTATATTTCTGTGAGTTAACGGTAAAGAGAAACCTACTTCAAAGACAATGATTGCGGATTACGTAAGAAAATGAGAAGACAATGATTGGCAATTTGGCATCTAATATAGTCCCATGTTGTTTGTATATGCGAACAAATGTAACGCACAATACTGAATAACATAGCTCATTGATTAAGATGGATTTCAAGTTTTTTTTATTAAGATATTCTTTTCCTATACTTTTTTTTAATACTCTCTCTCAAAATCGACAATTTCATTTTGTTGACTACGAAATTATAATGCATGGTTGAATACTTGTGTATTAATAGTTTCTCACATTACTTATCCTGATACATTGCAATATTGAAAACAAAAAAAAAATACCCCTTTGACTTTTATTTTTACCAAATGAAATGCCAAGTACATATATGATGGATATTACATAAGATGGTTAAGATGATTTGGACTTTTAGATTTAAGTTGAAATTCTTTATCGGTCTCATTTTCCTTCCATTATATTAGATATATACAAAGACAATCAGTCATTTTAGTTGGTAAAAAGATAGAACTGTTTCGAAGGAAAGGCTTCCCCACATTGTTTACAACTTAGAATAAAACACTTTAAATCACGGAGTTTTGGTGTGCATATTGGGTGCCCACTTCGAAAGGAAACCGAGAAAGATAAAAAGGCAGACACAAGGAATCCTGTGGCTCCTTAAACGAGTGGATAGAGGAGGGTGTGTGTGTGTGTGAGAGAGAGAGAGAGAGAGTCTATTGTATGTGTTTATATGTAGAGGTTTTCATTTTAAAAAGAAAATATTAATTAGAAATGGTTAAAACGAAAATTAAAAGATAAAACCACCTAAACTCGAGAAGGGAATTTTTCAAAAAAGAAAAGAAAAGAAACTCACGGGCTGAATTTGGTTTTGAGTAGTCCCAATCGTAAAATATGTTCTACATTGCAGAGAATATTTAACTTACCATGCATCCATGGGTTAACACAGTATATGACGTTAGAAAATAATTATCAAGTGCAAACATCAAACTTACCTTCCATTGCAAGATATTAATCACGAATACTACAATAAAAGATAATGGATAAGAGTGTTAAAAGAGATCTGACGGGTCATTAGTATCTTTTGTTTCAAGGCGTGTCAACAGAAGTCAGTGATTAAGCTTTAGAGCTTGGCTTGGTTAAGAATTTTAATTTTGGTCCTTCCCCACACAAAATTGCTCCATCTCTCACAATCATTCCAATTCCACCCAACTCGAATCCTCAATCAACAGTTTTGAGTGACTTCCAAAAGCCGTCAAACAATAATTATTGGGTCCATGCTCAGACCAAAACACAACAAAGGAAAAGAAAGAAAATTCCTTTTGTTGGGTTACAGGAACAAAGACAAGTGACCAGTAAAAAAACTCCCTTTTCCTATCTATTGCAAAGACTAGATGCGACAAAGTATGGTTAAAATGAAGTAGCTCATAACTGGAAATGATAATCGTCGATAGGGCAGCATGTTCACTGACTGGTCCCTTTCTTGTTCCAATAAAAGTTTCTTGTATATGTTTATGATCACAAAGCTCCAAAATCGAGGAAATTGCCAGATCCAACGGCTATTATACGACAATTTATAGTTCAGCTACCGGGCTTCCCATTTCTTGGATGCCTTCCTTGAAGTAGTTGACGAAGGGGGCACGTCAGTGCCAGCATGCATACTTTTTTGTTTTTTTTTAAGGTTGGTTTGGTTGACGAATAGAATTAGTTTACACTTTTGTCTTTTCTTTTAATTTACTTATTTTCTAAAGCATCTTGAAAGAAAAGTAGCGGCACCCTTTTTCCTTTTACTTTTCTAATGGACAAGTGACCTTTTGTTTAATTTGATTTTGATGCACATTTTCAATTGGATTTTCATCATTCATCATTCATACATTAGAGAATTCGTTTTATATATTAATTGCATTCCCCAAATTTTCAGTCATCAAGTAAAGACTTCTTTTAGGTATTTGATATTATAAAAGAAAGACTTCTTTTAGGAATTAGGTATTTGTTATTATAAAAGAAAGACTTCTTTCATTTGAGCCTATTTTCATAGTCACGATTGTTGAGCCACAAACAACTTCCTTCGCCTATATGCTTGACTTTGTAAAGGAAACAAGAGCATATAAATGATTAATAATCAAGTTGGCATTATCTTTAGATACATTTGCAGCAAAACCAAGTGGATATTAACTAATTATCTCCATGCCAGTCCAGTTTCTAACTAAATATTAGAAAAATGTGATTAAAGAGTGTTTTTTTTTTTTGTTTTGGTTCATTACCTAAAAGCTTGTACTTTTCTAATTTTTATCAAGTATTGAGTCTGCTTTGTAGATTCATACTTAATCACATTGTTACTTTAAATAAAATCTAAATTAGACAACTTCAATATCTTTGTTAAAAGTGACGCTGCGGTGAATGTGAAAATTTGATAATTGTCACTTTTAAATTTTGATATCATAAACCTCTTTTCCCATATTAAAATGTTTTAGATTTATTTGTATTTAAATTTTAATTTTTATTATGAATTTAATGATATTGTATTAATAATAAATTTTAAAATTAAAATTATTGAATATATTGAAGTAAGGGTATATTATTTATCTAATATACTTGTAAGTTTCATTTTAATATCTTTTAAGTTAAAACTTTACATTTTTTTTAATGTTTCTCTATTTTTTATATCCGGTATCCTACTACTTAAAGGTTCATTGTCAATTTACATTTAAAAATAATGCTACTTCACATGTATAAAGTTTGATCTCACTAAATTAAATTAATTTCTTAAACATGTTTCACTAAAATATAAATAAAATAACTAATGCCAAGTAAAAAGAAAATAATTTTCAAGAAATATACTGTATGGACTTGTTAAGTTGCAAGTAAAAGGATTATTGTAGTTGAGCCGAATAGGTTGCGCTAACCTATTGTTTAAAGCCAGTCTCAAGTTTTAGTCACTCGGTTCCATTGTAAGAGCAAGTTTGTGATATGAATTTGCAAAGTTAGTGTATCAAAGGTTAAGAAACATGGAAACAAGAAGAGAACAAAACAGAAAGAAAGTTCGGATTCTGCTTTTTAACAATATAGTTTCAACAAAGTAATTAGCGGGGAGCTTAGATTGACAGATAAAATAAAAATAAAAATAAAAATAGCGTGCAAGTTGGTCAACAAGGAAACAGAAAAGGAAAACAAAAAAAGCCTATTACATTTACGGTTCAAGGATCAATTTTTTGAAATATCAAATTGGATTATGGTATGATATTGTACCATCATCATTCAATATTGATTATCGTTTCGAGTAATTTTTTAAAATTATAAAATAATTTCTAAATTTTTTAAAATTTACAAAATAGTGTCTAAATATACTGAATTATATAAATTATAATTTCACATCATTCAAAATCATAAAAATAGAAAATTGAAGTAACAACCAGGGACAGATCTAAAATATTTTTTGAGTGGGGGCAAAATTTTAATGGAAACAAAATTTTATCTTTAATGGGGACAAATTTTTAATAGGAGCAAAATTTTATTTTATTTATGAGATCAAAACTTAAAATAATAATTTTTATATGAAATTTTTTGGTGCCCCCACTTGCCCCCAATGTGGATTCGTTCCTGGTAACAACAATCCATTTATTTCTATGAATATTACTTTTTACATATTTCACATATAAATAATATTCATAATTAATATAAAAAAGATGATCTGACTATCATACAAATATAAAATTAAGGAGAATATAAAGTACTTAACGTGTTACAATTCCATCATATAATAAATAATAATTACATTAAAATATCAAATAATAATAATAATAAAGATCCATGACTCTTTAATTATTACAATAAGAGTTCGTACTGAAGAAACAACGGATTAGAAGTGAAACCTAAAGCAAAAACATTTATAGTTATATTTATATTGCATATTTAGAATTTAACATATACATTAAATATAAGTGAAATTAAAAAAAGAGAGAGAATAAAAAGAAAACTTAGAACTTCATTTAATCAAATATTCGCTCAAATTATATTAACCCCAACTTTTATTTGGTACAAAATCATCATTGATGTAGAAATAAAGAATGAAGAAGAAATGTAAAAATGCTCTGTGTATTTCTAAGTGTTAATTATGTGATGTAAATCTACCTATTTATACATTCTAGGTGTCTCTAACTAAAATAACAAATCAACTCAATAATAAACAATATTAATGTATATGATTTTAGGAGAAAATAAAGGCTAATTACATTGGATAGTTGATTGAATAAAGATTATGTGAATATATGTTAATATTCCCCTCAAACTCAGGAGGGTAGTAAAGATGCTAACTTGAGTTTGGAAAGAAGATCATGAAAACGTCGACGCAGATGTGATTTGGTAAAAGAATCAATAATTTGTGCTTGAAATAAGATTGGGACAAGTTGTATAGTTCTGTGAAGCACATGATGATGCACAAGATGATAATCGATCTAGATGTGTTTAGTTCGTTCATGAAAGACATCATTGAGAGCAATCTGCATGGCAATATGATTATCACAAAAGAGAAGAACTGCTGAAGAAAAGTTTACACTGATGTCTTGAAGTAACAACCATAACCATAAAAAGTTCAAAGGTAGTATCAGCTAGGGCTCAATATTCTGATTTAGTGCTTGAGCGAGAGACAATTGTTTGCTTCTTACTGCACTAAGAAATGAGAGATGTGCCCAGGAAGAAAAAGTACTTAGCGGTAGATCAATGAACAGTTGGGTCGACTTCAAAGTATGCATGTAAATCTAGTGAAGATGAATGATTGAAGTGAAGTCCATAAAATAAGGTGCCTCGAATGTATCAGAGGATATGAAGAACATTAAAAAAAAAGTGAGAGGTACGAGGTACAGACATAAATTGACTGACATTGTGAACTACATGAGAAATATCTGGACGAGTGACAATAATGTATATAAGACTACCAACTAGCTGTTGATACAGTATACCATCACTCAGAGGAGTTCCACCAATGACAGAGATATGATCATTAAGGTTAAGTGGAGTGTTGACAATCTTATTATTAATGAAACTAGCACGAGAGATAAGATCAATAGTATACTTAGCTTAAGATAAATAGTATCCTGAATCATCAGAAGATACTTCAAGGCCTAAAAAATAGCTTAGGGGACCTAAATCTTTCATTTCTATTGTTAATGAAGACAAGATTTGAGAGTAGCGATCTCCTGAGTGTCATCGTCAGTTATTATCATGCCATCAACATATCAAAGGAGAAGAGTGCGCCTTAGGTCTGTTTTTTGGATAAATAAAGCATAATCATAAGAGCTAGATGTAAGGCCAAGACGGTTAATGGTGGAGTTGAATTTAGCAAACCATTCTCGAGGAACTTGCTTAAAGCCATATAAGGCTTTGCAAAGATGACAAACTTTATTAGGTGGATATATATATACCCAAGTAGAGGTTGCATATATACTTCTTCATAAAGATCACCATTAAGAAAGACATTCTTGACATCCATTCGGAACAATTCCCAATGCTTGTTTCCTACTATGACAATAAAATTGTAGATTGATGTTAGGCGAGCTATTGGAGCAAAGGTCTCCTCATAGTCAATTCCATATTCTTGAGTAAACTCCTTTGTAACCAATTGTGTACTATATCTTTCCATTGATCCATCAGCTTGAGTCTTGGTTTTGTAGATCCATTTACAACCAATAATAGACTTATCAGAAGGTAGGTCAACCAAGTCCTAAGTTTTGGTGTTAAAGAGAGCCTGTAATTCTTCCACCATTGTTTGCTAGTGTAAGAGGTTAAATCTAGCCTTATGATAGGTGCGAGGTTCATATAGAGTAACAATAGTGGAATAAACATCTAAGTCTTTAAGACTAATAGATGGTTTACTTACTCAAGAGGATCGATAGAGGGGTTATGGAGACTTAGTAGATTCTAGTGAATGAATAGAAGAGGAAAAGTTATTTGGTGATGATGGAGGATCTACAGTCGAAGAAGATATAATAGAAATAGTTGACTGTTGTGTTAAGCTATTAGAGCTATAAGATAAAACTACAGAAGAAATATCAGGAAACAAAGGTATGGTATGATAGAAAAAAATTTATGTGAGTGTTTAGTGTGTTTAGTGACTTCAAATTTTGATATTATGGAAAACATTTTATGTTCCCAAAATATGACATGTTGAGATATTCGAAGTCTTTAAGATAGTAGATCCCAACATCTATCTCCTATGTGCTCTATCTCATACCCTAGAAAATAACATAAATGTGCTCAGGTTCTAGTTTGGTATGCTCATAAGGTTGTAATAAAACAAAGCACGCACATCCAAAAACTTTAAGAGACTGATAATCAAAAGAATGATTGAATGAGCACTCATATGGAGAGATATTACCTATAATAGGAGAGAGAATATGATTAATAATATAGACAATAATAAAGGTTACTTCTCCCCAATAGGTTTCAGGATAAAAAGACGATATAAGAAGGGCTCAGGTAGTGTCAAAAATGGGTCTATGTTTGCATTCGACCAGCCCATTTTGTTGAGATGTGTTTGGATAGGATCTCTAAATGATGGTCCCTTGTTGATTAAGAAAATTGATGAATTTTGTATCTTTGTATTCCATTGCCTTATCAGTCCAAAATACTTTAATTTTACAAGAGAATTGAGTGTGCATCATATTAGCAAAATGAGAATAAATAGAGAATAGTTCAAATATATGGTGCATTAGTTAAATCCATGTATAGCAAGAAAAATTATCAATAAAGATCATATAACATTTCATGCTACCCATAGTTTCATGACGTGCATGATACCAAATATCACAATGAATTAGATCAAAAGATGCTAACGAGATAGAATTATTTAGAGAAAATGGTAAAGCATGACTTTTAGATATTTGACAAGGGACATAATCAAAATGTTCAGTCTTAACATGACCTAGGTTATCGTTGTATATTAAAGACCCCAATTTAGAGGTGGAAAGATGACTTAAACGAGATTGCTATATATAAGAGGTGGTAGCACCAACAACAAGCTCTGAAGGAAGATTTAGTGAAGTAAGCTCAAACAATCGTCCAACCTTATGCCCTTTCCTAAGGATCTTACCCATCTATGGGTCCTGCATAATGCAACCATGACTCGAAAAGGATAAGTTAACACTAAGTTCACGTCATTTTCCAACATAAATAAGATTTAATGAGAGTTTAGGAACAAGAAAGTTTTTAGGTAAATGTAATATGGATGTGTGAACAATACCTATATGTTGTACATGCATAGTAGAATTATCGATAGTGTGAACAATGTGTGGAATAGATGGTATTGCTAAAGATTCAAAAATAGAATAATTAGATGTAATATGATTGCAACAAGCATTATCAAGGTACCAACCAATAGTTTGAGGTACTTGACGTGACAAATAGGGAGAGAAGGAGATTATAACAGAATCTGGTCAAAGTTTTTGAAGAAAAGTGTAAAGGTCCTTCAAAGAGAATATGGGAGAGGTGCTTTCTATTGGCTCCTTAATGGCAACAACAGTAGTGGAAGTACGCTAGAGAGACTTGGAAAAATTACCTTATATAGAGTTTTGTTTGAGTCGTTTTCTACATTTAGGGATGTGATGTCTAGGCTTTTGTAGTAACTGCAAAATCCTTTTAAAAACTACTTACGTGAGTTATGAGATGTTTGAGACTAAGTATGAGTTACAAGGATAACATCAGTAGATGGGACAACTTTTTTAATACAAAGCATATTGAGGCGACTTTCCTCTGAGATGAGCTTTTCAATGACAGTATCCAAATTGGGTAGAGTTCCTCTATGAAGATGAGAGATGTGAATGGGTTCAAATTCATGCTTGAGAGTCATAAGCAAATGTCTTATACGTTGACGATCTCAAAGATTTGTGTAGAGCATAACAACATTAGAACAATGCCAGATAGGATCGTTAAGTGCTAGTTAATCCCAAAGTTCTTACAATTCAGACACATAACTGTGTATTGTCTGTCTAGGTTCACTACAAGAAAAATACCCCATTTGTGACGTTTTAAAAACGTCACAAATGATCAATAAACGTCGTAGAATTTTTTTGTGACATTTTTAAAAACGTCACAAAAAACGTCGTTGAAGGTAGAGTAGGGAAACGATTTTGGCAACGTTTTATGAAAAACATCGAGGAAACCTTGCCGATTCAACGATGTTTTAGAAAACGTCATAAAAGGGAGAAGGAATGGGCGACGTCTGAAGTAAACGTCATGGAAACCTTGAAGCTTTATGCGACGTTTATTAGACGTCGATGTAGGTTGACAATCGGCGATGTTTGGGAATAAACGTCACCGATTATTAGTTAATTAATTTATTTAAATATATTAAAATAAATATATTAAAATAAATTTTAAATTTTAAATAATAAAATTTGTGTGATTCATCCGAAAATAATATTAATTGTGAGAATTATTAACATTTAATTTGAATTTTTCTTTGAATCCGAATATGGTTTTAAATTGTAATTTTAATTGAATTATTGTTCTGATTTAATAATTAATATTTGAAAACAAATTTATTAAATCTTATTTATTTAATAACTATTTATTATTATATATGGAATTTTTATTTAATAATTCATCAATTTGTTGAGTACATCATTAATTTGTGAATGATTAATAATATATAACAAGAATTTAATACATGTAGACAATGAATTATATAATTTCAATTCTCAAACATGTCATAATATAGTAATTAATATAAACAATATGTCATAAGTGTTTAATATATCAATATGAGTACTTATCTAATCTAAACGAATATTATGTGTAGCGTATAAAAGTTTCAAGACCTTTTTTTGTTGTTCGACTTCGATAGTTAATTTATCCTGCATTTCTTCAAATTTTTTGGTCAATTCGACTTTAGACTGTAACCCCTGATTAACCTTCTTCGACTCCTCTAATTTGTCTCGAAGTCTCTTTCTGACAGAAGTCTTCCCTTGTGGTCAAGGCCCCATTCCCATGCTAATAACGTAATCTGATTTGGTGCCCAAGACTTTATTGCACACTTCATCCACTATCATCGGATGACCTTGTTCTGTTAAATGTGTCAATTCGTGACACATTAAGTCCTGAAAAAAATAAGAATTAATTACATACAAAGTCTCATTTAAGGAATATTTGTAAATGAACTATGTACTCACCCATTTTTCTTTGCATTAGGTAGTTGTCTATTGACCTTTACTTTCATCATAATGAGTGTGATATCATAGCTTCATCCGATCACACTCTTCTCTATCTCTGTCACTTTGTTCTATAGAAATATATTACTAGTAATATTTATTATAAAATTTGAAATGTCAGTCAAAGAAAAATATAATTAAAAAGATAACTCACAATCTCATGTCGTATCGCTACAAAGGCCTTAGAGCCAGGGTTTGGTCGACATTTGACCTGACTCCTAGCCAATTTTACCTTTTGACTTTTTTCCTAATTATACACGTAGCAAAATCTATTATAACATCTATAAATCACAATTCAAAAATACTAAAATATAATCAGTTGTCAAAAAATTATGAAATTAAGTTTTTTGATCAAATAAACTAACCTTTGTAGCTGATTGCCCCTAATATTTGCATAAATCCATCCACTCTGCCACTGTGACATTATGCAGCTTAACATCCTTTCCATGCTTAGTAAAATGATTTTTAAAACTATATCTTTGATCTTTAGACCTTAAAGCAAGAAATTTTTTCACAATAGCATGGACTTCATTGTCAGTCCTCAATCCCTTGACTTCCAACCTTTGATGCAAAAAAGTATAAATTATTGGTCAAAGCTTTAGGCATATGGAAAACACTTACAAATTAGATAGGTCTATAATACTTACATCTAACTTATCAAATGCAATGTCCAACTCCTGAATAGTAATGTTTTTCCATTTTGTTCTTACAGGTAAGGAAGTTCGGGATACCACACCATTCTCACTCTAGAATTTGGAGATTGCACAGAGTTAGTTGATCGTCCTTCAGCAGGGGAGATCTCTATCTCCAATCTCTTACCTATCGCCTTGTTAATCTTTGCCAATCTATGTCTTTTTGTGACACCCCTTGTTTTTTTTGGATCAGTTGTGGATCCTAAAATAACAAAGGAATAATTTATAATCAGCATATAATATACTCTTAATTGGTTAGATAAGCAAAATAATTTTCTTAATAAATTTCACCAATGTGATGTGAAAGATCAAACCTGCAGTGCTTGCAGAAGAAGAGGCCATAGTGGGAGTAATAGTCTGATTTACTGGTGTCTGATAATCAGAAGCTGGAGGCTTCTCTTGAGAAGTGGATGGAGAACTAATATTACGTTGAATATTCATAATTTGTTCATACTTATCTTCAGGATGAGTAATAGGCATAGATGTGACATCTCTTGGTGTTGGATTAGGCTTACAAGGTGCAGGTGTCTGATCTTGTGGCTATGTACGAGTAGATGGCTCATTAGCTACACTTCCAAGAAGCTGACGGTACCGTGATTGTAGTTGTTTCGGTACTAAGCTGCTTGGTGCAGCCTTATTCTTCTTCTTGGGTAGACCAGGTCCCATGTGAATCACCTACATTCAATTTGACATTAGATTTCAAAGTAATATGCATCAACCGTATTTAAAGAAAACAACAAAAATCGACATTGTCCCAATAAATGATTCAGAATTCTTGTTTCTCCTCCCCAATCAATCAGTTCAAATCCAATAAAGTATAGTAGTTATAGTAGTTGAAGGTTCGGATGGAAAATGGATCTGATTAAATTATGGCTAAATTCATAATAGTGGTCAAGAAAGGTTTTGTTAGGATCCCCAAAGAAGGAAGGTTAAGATCTCTTTCGGTGGGGGACAATCAATGTTCTATGCAAATAAACATAAATCCAAATCTCATTATGTAAGCTCATCATGCTTTTCTACTGACATTTAGTTGAGTATCGAGTAAAGGGAAAAAGTTAACTTTTATCAATATGAAAAAAACAATGGTTCATTCACACTATAGATTAAAGAATCAAATAGCTAACAAAGCAAGTGGGGTCAACAATGGAATTGTTTGTAGTCATCTATCAGCAATTTAACAATGAGAAGAAGTTATTCAAAACCAAATGCATTTAACTGTTCACTTGAAAGACAACAAGAAGATATCGCTTAAGATAAAGTTTATTGAGAAAACAAATAATTACCAAGAAAGATTCAAGCTTTATGTTAAAGAATTAAATTGCTAAACACTATAAGTGACCTCTAGAAACCTATTAGTTTGATTTATGTGTTTGTTTCAAATACTAGATGTTTCATTTACTTTCATTGTACTTTTTATTTTCACTCTCAATTTAAAGTTGCAGCAGCCCCTATTTTCAGTTTATAGTACTCATCTGTAAGTCCTATGTCACTATGTGCCTCTCTTGTAAGAGACTAACGTGATGATTAGTAACTAAAAGGGCAATGAACCGAAATTACAGGATCTTATGATAGCTAAGGTGGCATTAAGTTGAAAATGTTTATAAATCCATTTAGAAAGAGAGAAAGTTTAGAAATTTTAAACTAGAAAATAGAAGCATAGAGATGGTTCTTTAGGACATTTTTCATTATTACAGATTGGTCATGTTATTAAGAGGAATAACAATAAACTTGTCTACTAGTATGACAGAAGATGAGGATTAAAATAATACTAGTTTTTCGTTTTTGTTCAGTCTCCCTTATATATCACGATGAAGATGATTAATAGGAACCATAATATTTTGTAACCTAGATCTTTTGGACTAATCTAAATCATTTGAACCTCTATACTGTATATATTTTATTCAATGAAATCAATTACTTTTTGAAAAAAACAATCTCATATATCCCTTTTGTTGTTTTATTCATATTGCTCCTCCAAGCTACAGTTTACATCTTATGCGCAAGTCCCATTGTTCTTATTGAATAAGGGTATATACAGGAGGGATAAAGTGAGTAAATAAGGAAATGTGCATGTTCTGTCATTTCTAAGGGTATACATGTTCTGTCATTTATAAGGAAATGTACTAAGTACTAGGATCACAAGTAGTCCCTTCAAAGAAAAGCTTCAGGTCTTGTTTCTACAAATGGTGAAACTTCACAGATTCATATGATAAACACATTGGATATCGAAGTTGGACAATCAATGTAAGAAAGTTTGTTTATTAACTCATATAGTATCTAAGCCTTGTTGTAATGGTTGGGATTCTCTTGGAACTTCATTTTTGTGATGCTATGAAATGGCATGTACTGGGACATGATAGTTAAGATTTTTTTGTCCATTGAGGAATGTAGGTAGAAATATAGAACTTGCTAAGATACTAGTAAAAGTTTAATAAACACAGATGAGCATACTCAGAGCCTATATTTTTAGAATATACTAGTAAAAGTTTAATAATCCAAACTTTCTTTCAATTTTTCTTGAAATATTTATGTTGATAACTAAATGGAATTTATGAGTCAATAAGTTATTCTTCCTTATCCAATCTCTTGTTTATTAGAGTTTTAGGAAGATGTATTTACCATTCTACCTTCAAATAAACTTATCCATAAACTATTTTCCTAAACTTTGTTGTATTTTCAACTAGATAAATTGGTTGTCTATAGTACAAGTAAAGTAACTCAACCCTATAGTCAACTAATATTCTAAAGGAATATTATGGAAGTAAACCCAAATGGAGATTTGTTTCAAGCTTTGTTTATCAAGTGACATACTCGACTTTCATCTTTAAAGTAATAAGGGCTTTCCATTCAAATGCTAAGGACTTTGCTTTAGAATTTTCATCATAAAAGATCACTATTGAATTTAAATAAAAAACATCTTCTTTAATTGTAAGGGTTTTCTTAGGCCATATTTTTTCCTTTATACCTTAGCCCATGCCTGAAATTGGAGAAACAAAAACCTTTTGTCAATAAAATAACTTACTAAAGTGGCTAACCACCTATTCAATAATGATGCAACTATATTAACAAAGCATTTCAAGTGCTCATTAGGTATGTGCAATATAATATTTGGTATGTGCTTTTTAACTATTATGATATGGTCTGTAATATAAAGCTCACAGATTTACACAACTCAATTATTAAGTTTATGAACTCGTTAAAATCAAACAAACAAATTCAAGTTTACGATAAATCAAGTCTTCCTCTAACGTGTTAAAACAATCTACATCAGACCATTGCTATCTATCAATTCTTACAAATCTCTAAGTCTAAAGTATAGATGATCATCGAAATATATCTGCAAAACAATTACCTTTCAATGTTTATGAAGATGTCTACTGAAATTAATATATCTGCAAAACAAGTTACAATAGCGTATTGATCAATATGAAGTCATGAATAAATTTGGATCTAGCAAATTTGTAAATACTCATGTTACAAAGGATATCTCAATCATAGCTTATAAATATGAATTGGAAATCATAACATAAGCACTGCAATAGATACTGTAATTGAAGCTGATTTAAAAACTGTTTTAAAGAGAAGATTTGGTATAATGCAAAATGTTTCTTCTTCTACTACTTAAATGTAAGAATCTCAATAATTCTATGATTGGCTCCAACACCAAGTAATTTGACACAAAAGTAATTAAGAGTTAACCTAAGGCCATACATAAAGTTATAATGACGAACTCTTATCTTACTAGGCCTACAAAAGCATGCTCTTTCTTGGGCCTGTAGTTTTCTAATTCTTATAAACAAGGGATGATAAACTCTAACCTTATATCATCTAAATCCACCCTAAATGAAGCCTAAGGTTAAAACTTCAATAACCTCTAGTCTTTTTTGCCTAATAGCTCTAGGTCTACTTTTAACCAAGATTTTCACCCTAGTAGAAGGATTTTGTTAATCTATAATAGTGAAAAGATTGACATCATTGCATCCACCATTACTGAATAATTAATTCACATATTACCTTCTCTAAACACATTCATAAACTATTGGATATAGTACAATATCCAATAATTATAATATGGCCTGCTGTATTAAGTTAATCTAGAGCTTTGATACACATGTACCCTAAGTTATGAATCTATCGTATAAGTTTCCTAGGTATAGACACAAGCATGTTTTGTGTTACCCTTTAGCAGTTTCTCTACCATATAGTCTCTCTTTAAGTTATGTTAAGTTAGATCTTCATCAATAGTGCTTAATTCCATTTAAATATATCCTTCTATAAAATCCATCCAACACTGCCTAGTTATAGAAAAATAGCTTGAAACCAAGTTAATAACAAGCCATTCTATCCTCTTTCAATTTCTACTGGATATTGGAGTCGAATGCTAAGAAGGAACAAAGGAACAAAAGCAAAGAGACTGTTTAAGTATGCCTCAATGAAACTCTTCCCAAGCAAGAAGAGTGTGAAGAATCCAACCCTAGAGGTGGTATATTTCCACTTTTAGTTTTTATTCTAATTCAACGAGCTAACCATCATAATGTTAGGGGAATTTCATAACAAATGGGATAGGGTTGCAACTAGTTTGTTGGGAGAGCTTTGTCTTGACTAAATCCTATGCAGAATCAAATGACAACTTATGTTGAATCAAATAACAAACATTATTAGTTTTAAGTTATGATCTACAAATCTGTAATCTTGCACATTCCACATGATGTACTTCTACAATTTACATGTTCACATTTAATTCAGGTATCTTGGTTTTTTGATGGGCACACATGCATGTTTTAAAAACATGTTCTTAAGGTTTACTCAGGTTGATAAACCTGTTCCTGCAGCTCTTGTGTATTTTCTCACATAACATCTTCTTTTAGAAGCTTCCTGTCTTTTAAGGAAGATTAAATCTTAGAACTTTGATTCTATTAACCATCGTGTATCAATTGACATAAAGGTCATAAAGAATGTTATTTTGTTATATCAGAAATTTCTGCATTCTATAGACAAGTTTTTAATAGAATTCCATACAGGACCAGTGAAGGGGCATTCATAAAACATATGATTCCTGGTTTATATGATGCAGGAAAGTAGATAAAGAGGACCTATACATTGCACACTATAGATAAGTTCCTTCAGAAGTTGAAGAAGAAGGGTTATAAATTCCTTTACATGCTTGATGCTATTAATGAGTATATAGTTGGTCACTTCAAGGAATTTGAAGGTAAGAAGCTTGCATCTATAATCTATTTAGAGGTACCAAGCTACTGGCTTATGTTCAGGATCTCTTCATCTTTAGGCATTCCCTAACTTTTGATATTTCTTTATTACTTTCAACAGATATGCAACTTTGAAGGGCTTTTAGGATTGGACAAAGGAAGAAGAACATTAACTCTCTTGTTTGCCATAAAAGTGTAAAACACAATAAATGAGTTTTCAAGATAAAATTCTTCAGAGACTTTAATTCTCATTTTAGATGTGATGATATCATAGACATATATAAACATTTCATTTCAAGTTCTCACATTTGTCCGTTTCTAGGTTGTTCTAAAGTTTATGAAAGAGCAACTGTTTGTTTTGGCATTATACTTTTTTTCCCCCCTCAATACTATTTTAAGAGTATGTGATATTATATAAGAGTATGTGATATTCGTATATAATATCACATACTCTTAATTGATTTTAAGAGTATGTGATATTATTCTTATATAATATCACATACTCTTATTCATACATGCAGTTTTAATCTTTTAATCTTAAGTGATTAGAATTCTATCTTATAATTCTTCAATAATGGGAATTTCATTAAGGAACTTAATAAAACATACATCTGTCTAATTCCTATAGTCCATAACCCATCTTTCCTTCATGATTATATATCCATTTCATGTTTCCATATGACCTATAAGGTGATCTTAAAAATTTTAGTTTTAAGGCTGAAAGATGTTCTTAAGGAGAATTTAACCCTTGTCAAGGAGCTTAGGTCTAAGGAAGGATCATATGTGATAACGTTTGGATTACTTAATAATTGTTCAAAAGCAACCACAAAAGGAAAGAAATAAGGGGTTATGTTTTGAAGATTGAATTTAATAAAGTTTTTTACTCTTTAAAATGGAACTTCTTTTTCAACTTAATGGATGCACTAGGTTTCTCTGGAAAGTTCATCACCTAGGTTATGTAATATGTGTCCATAACTTCATTTTCCATTACAGTTAATAGATAACCTATAAATATGTCCAGAGTTGTTAAGGGGCTTAGGTAGGGGGATCCCTTATGCTCCTACTTATTTTGCTTGAACATAAAAATACTCACCAGACTCATTGGTATAAAATCGCCAAATAACATTTCTTTTAATTCCATTACAAATGTAAAAAGACATCTTTATTCTTTCCTCTATAGATGATCTATTATTACTCTATGAAACAACAAAAAGTGCCTATTAACTCCTTTGAACATTTCAAAAACATATAAGTTTTGGGCTATAATCCTAACAGAAGTAGCTTTTACATCTTTACAAGAGTTGATAGCATTAAACAAGGCTTGAAATATACACAGCCCTTCTTCCATTTAAACATCTAGAAATCCTATAACAATAAGGAGGCTCTCATTCTCTAATTGTAAACTTTCATTAACTCAATTCAAAAGTGTTTGAATAGCTAGTGTAACAAAGCCCTATCATATAGTTAAAGATTTCAAATTATGAATACTTGATCTAAAAGCATCCAGAACACTAGATAATGTGCAAACAACTTAAGAATTTTAAAGCTACAAAATTACCTCTAGATATTGCTCCACTGGAAATGACACCACAACTGGAGGATCTTTTGAACTCTTAGGCAAAACTACCTGAAATGTAACAGTAATTTGCACTGCTAAATTTATCAATAGTTATGGATAAAGGGCTATAGGAACAAAATTCATAAACATAAAGTGCAGCTATATGAAGTGAAGAGAGTGAAATAAATATTGGTGGAATTTAACTTTTATCTACAAATGGAATTAAAGGGATAGTCCAATTATATGATGTAGGAAAGCATATAAAGAGGACGTATACATTGCACACTGCAGGTAAGTTCCTTGAGAAGTTGAAGAATAAGGGTTTTGAAGTCCTCTACATGGTTGATGCTATTGATGAGTATGCGGTTGGTCAATTTAAGGAATTTGAAGGTAAGAATATTGTATATCAATCAGCATTGGCATCCGCTCATATAAATCTATTCCATAGAAAGAAAATTATCTTATCTTTCAGTTTTCACAAATGACAACAAAACCAAGTTTGCAATTTACACGTTACACACACATATGTGTATCATGATCATAATACAACTGTCTTAGCTTTATGCCCAACATTAAAATAGTCAAGTAACACAGGCTGTTATCTTGCACCGATTTATTAAATTAACAGTTGCTTAATAATAACACACAAGATCATAGCTCAATAATAAAACACAACAAAGGTTCAATTGCATAACAAGAATTTATTCATCATCATCATCGATGGACTCTTCAAATATAAAATCACATTCATTGTCACTACTGCTTGTCTCTAAGTCATCCAAGTCGTCATACAAGCGTTGCTCGGAATTCAATACAACATTATTTATTACATCAAATGCAATATCATTTCGATCAAAAACTCTAAGGAACATTCCTTGACTTCTACTGGAACTTCATTAGACTCCTCAACATCATTTGAATCTTCTTCATTACCACGCAAAGGGATATCATACGCACGTCTAACTTCACATTCTTGCACAATCCGCCAATTTTAACCGAGTAATAAATCTTCCACCAAAAAAACTTGCTTCGTTTGGTTTGCCAAAATAAATGGGTCACCCTTGAACCAAAACTTAGTTATGTTGATGCTTTTTACAATGCCGTTGACCCTCATATTCAAATTTCCAAGGTCGTACCATTTGCATTTGAAAAGCACAACACTTTTACCCCTAATATATTCGAGCCTGATAATATCTATCAGCATCCCATATAATGTAATATTATCTTCTCCATAATTTCCTAAGACTGCAACACCACTATTTTGTGTAATCCTACATAGATCACGGGCTTCAGTGCGAAATTGCATCCCATTTGTATTGCATATAGTACACTTCTGCACCAAACTATGAGGTCCACATGCTAATGCATATAAAGACTCAAAATTATTTCCTTCACGGGAGCTAGCTAATGTCGTCATCTATAACAAGTTAATAATATATAATTATTAATGTACACCATGTTCAACCCTTCTTCTCACCCGATGTTTAAACCATGAAGAAAATTGTTCTTTATGTCTCCTGTCAACATATAATGGACTTTGTTGTCTCAACTCATCCATGTGCTCACTATGGATCATTTCAAATTGAATCAAATTATATGAAATATCTCTACTTATTACATATCTTAATGTCACAATAGGTTAGAAAAACTTACTCAATAAAGGGCCTAATCTCATGACAATTCATAAGCACATACCAATGTGCAATCTCTAGCTCATTTGTAGGAAGAGCAATTGTTTTGGCAGCACCAATCGG
>JANZLC010000004.1:21570090-21580723 GCA_026413385.1 Erythroxylum gracilipes
AAAGTCAATCTATTGTCTAATAGAGTCTCAAACTAAGTGACATATTACATTAGTAATATAATCATATTATATAATAGTAATATAATTTAACAACAGAAGAACATATACTCACATAAATGCAAAGGCAGTGAGAACACAAAGTTGTTGAGCATAAACATAGAAATTTCAGGTGCTTAACCCATATTCAATTTTAAACATAATAGTAGAAATACCAAGTGCTTACCCTATAACTCTCCTCTGTCAATGTTCAATGCTCAATGTTCAATGTTCAACCAATTCAAGCCTGCAGATGAAATAATTGAAATTTGATTTAATCAATGAATTAAGACAAGATTTATACTAAATTTGAAAATTAAAACATAAAATCAAAAATATTAATGCTCAACTCGGTGTTCCATCTATGGAACAGATAAGGCATAAAAATGGATAAACTATATATATGGAAGAACCGTTTTGTGCTTGGGCTTGATTTAACTGTTTTGTGCTTGGGCTTGATTTACTTTTCAGATTTGGCCTAACAAATCCATGGAAGACAAGTTTATTTCGTTAATGTGCTTCGAATAACCTAGACCCACCAGAGAGAGGTTCGAAATTTTGCAAATTATATACGAATAAGAGAATGCATGTGCATTGGAGTGTACCTTAGGAATCCGGCCATGACCACAAAGGATGCGTGATTTTGAGTGGGAGAATTGAAAAGCGTTGTTGAAGGAAAAGGGAAAGAGCTAGATACCCAAACATTGAAGGAAAAGGCAAAGAGAATTGAAGCTGTTGACGACGGGTGGGGCGGCGACGTTGAGAGGGAGATTTTAAGTGGTTTGTAAAGAAGAGAGAGCACAGAAAGTAGGAGTATGTAAGGGAGGCGTGCGAGATTGAAGAAAACTTTGAAACCCAAATGTTAAATGATTGAGTTTTAATATCTTTACCAACACTTCCGCGACGTTTACTTTATAACAACGTCGAGATATTTATTTGGCCACGTTTTAATAATAAAATGTCTCAATTACTTCTCCAATTCCATGTCGTCTGAATACAACATCACCAAAAACTCTCACTTTTCAAGGTTTGACCAATCTGTGATTCGCAGATTCTATAATTTTTTTGTAGTGGTTATTGTTGCTTGTGATGAAGTCTCCTATACAACTGAAATCAGTAGACATCATTTGATACAAAATAACAATTTTTTAGGAAATACCATACCTCTTGAGGCTTGTCAAACTGTCAAAAGTCAAGTTTGATGGCTTTGAAAATTGTATTTTGAAACCATGCTACGATTTGATGATTCATTCCATCTCATGCCACTAATCATTTGGTGAATATATCAATGTCTTCACCTTTCTTTTGAGTGGGTTTAGGTATTTTCAAGTAACAATACACTAAAGGAGTCTCCCCTTAAGAAAACTACACATTTCCTCAGCCCAAAGATCATAGTTAGAGTCATCCAAGATGATATTAATAGGGTTGGGAATGTATTGGAGAAGTTTAGAGGCATCTTTAGTGAAAAGAAGACAATAAAATAAGAGAAAACCTAATTATAGAGGTAGAATTTGGTTATTCTGACCTTAGAATTGGATTTAGAGTATTGAAAAACCTTCAGAACTAGTTTGGTTTGCAATGAACCTGAATTAAAATTTACTAAATAGAGTGGTCAAAGTATCGGTCAACTTCTTTTTGAGCCAAACCAAACCGATGGGTCTGGATAAACAAGATAATGACATATGAATAGATGATATAGAAATGACCTACTAATGTTGTAACAGTGACATGCCAGGTGTCATGTCAAATAGCGTGTCAGATGACTATGTTTCTAGATTATATGGCAGATGATGTGGCATTGAATTTTCAGATGATTTGGCACTGACGTGTGTTTCCCTTCCTATAACTAAATGGCGACATTTTTTCTGGAAGCTAACCGATGTCGTTTAGGTCGTCTTCTTCCTCCAAACATATGCAATTAAGGTTTTGAAAATCAGTGGATTTTGACAATGCTTGAGGGCTCATAAAGTGGCATCTAGAGATGATTTTTACACCATTGTGATATACTCAAGAAGAGTAATAATTTGGTATATGAAAAATTATTTTTGGAGACAGATTTAGAACATAATATAAAGTAGAATGCTGAGAGAAAGAACAGAGAGGGCTCTAGAATTTTGAATCCTCTTGTTACAAAGGACGCTCTAATGCTAGTAGAAATAAAGAATGAAGAAGAAATGTAGAAATGATCTCTATATTTTTGTGTGTTAATAATGTGATTTACATCCACCTATTTATAAACTCTAGGTGTCTTGTTTTTTGGTTACAAAGGATAAAAACAATAAAAAAATAAACACCCTATTAGCGTAGTGTTCTGCGGTACAAAGCTCTTTGCTTGTCTTAATGGATGAGTTCTATGACGACTATCGGAGACTCCTGAAGTATATGCTAGCCTGGGCTGGATATTACTGTGAGAGAGGCCAAGTTATCGGCACACTAGTTCCCTTCGCGATATACATTCTGAAATTGCACCTCCCATGCTCGGTGGATTAAACCTCGGGTACCTGCCACCAAAAAATTATGCTAAGATGAAACTATATTGGAAGAGGAAAGAATGTTAATAACCTCTAGTGAATCCACTTCTACGACAATTCATCTATATCCAAGCTTCCATACTAGTGTAAGTCCCGAATGAACTCCCTAAAGTTCGGTAGCTAAAGGCGGGCCCCTTCTAATGTGTTGTAGAAATCCACCGCACCACTGACCATGACAATCCCTAAGTAATCCTCTAAAAGTAGCAATGTTAGACCTTTGTTTAACCGTTCCATCTGTATTTAACTTGACCTAATCCTCCATCGATTTGGTCCAACCAACTAAATTGCCCACAGGTAAACCCTGTGCCTTAAACACGCAACTTTCCACAGCCTTTGCCCTGACTATCCAATCTATGTACTCCATAACGACTCTATTACCTTCTTCCGGCCAAGCTAAGTCAGCCTAAAAAAGGCTTATGTTTCTCGATTGCCATAAAAACCAACAAGCTACTCCATATATTGTAACCAACTCTATCTGCTTCATTTGTAAGTGCTTCAAAAGATTGGATTTCACCCACAGCCCCTTATCTTGTTGAAAAAAATCCGTATCAACTACCTCTAGGGGAAATTTACACCAGAAGGCTTTCACTCTCGGGCAATCCCGTATTGTATTCAATGTTGACTATTCTTACCCACAGAAGTAACAACTGCTATCCATTGTGATATGTTGAGCCACTCGCTGTTGATTGGTCAGGAGTTTTCTCTTATCCAATAACCAAAGGAATGCTCTAATTTGCTAGGGCCCTGCCTATTTCCAAATTAATTCCCATAAACTATTATTCGTATCTATGGTACTAACTTCGATTAAGTCATAGGCTGACACCATTGTGAACCTCCTATGATTAGTTTGTCCCCACACCATTTTATCTTCCTCTATGCCTTCTACATTAGTACGGATCGCCGCAATATCCATACATACTGTGGAAAGGAGATATTGTTGGAACAAATTCCACTGCCAGGTGCTGACTTCATTTGTAAATTTTGTAATTGTAGCGTAAAGAATGCTAACTGGAATTGGAGAGGTCACCACAAATATTAATGGTCCCCAATCATTCACTCAATTATCTATCCAAAAGAAAATGGGCCTCCCATTACCCAGATTCCATTTTATGCCTTGGCGTACAAACTGCCATGTTTCAGATATTCCCCTCCAAATGACCAAAGCCCCTTTTCTATCTAAAGTGTGAGGGATAGGATAAGGATCTATTCGATATTTTGCCCTTAGGATCCTAACCCATAAAGCTGTGGGTTGAGTAATCAAAGCCCACCTTTAATAACACATCATTGGAAAAACAAATACGTTTAATGCCTAGGCCCCCTGCTTTTTTGGGCTGACACATTGTTTCCCATTTAACTAGATGCATTTTCCTATGCTCGCTCGTTGGACCCCGTATAAAATCCCTCATGATTGGCTCCAAATCATCGCAAAGTCGCCATGAAAGTCTCACCGTTTGCATCATGAAAATTAGGAGGGATGAAATTACTGATTGGGTTAAAGTAACTTGCCCCGCTAGAGACAACACCCTTGCACGCCATCCTGCAAGTTTCTTTTGTGATTTATCTAGGATGTATTGATAGGTATTTCTCGTTATCCACTTATGAATCAACGGAACTCCTAAATACTTTCCAAGATTGTTCGTACTTGTAATGTGTAGGGCTTGATTGAGACGACACATGTTTGCTGGAGACACGTTCTTGGCGAAAAAAAATAAGTTTTAGCAGTATTAACTTTCTATCCTGAGGCCTTACAAAACACCTCTAAAGTCCTTACTATCACTTGTGTCTGTGATTCCGTAGCTTCAGCAAACAGAACAAGGTCATCTGTAAAGAAAAGATGGGATATGGGAGGCCCTGTAGGGCTTAGCTTTATCAGTTTCCAAAGTTCGTGTCCCACCTCCTTCAAAATAAGGTGACCTAGTCTTTCCATCCACAACACAAAAAGATAAGGTGAGAGTGGGTCATCTTGCCGAATACCCCGTGAAGGACTAAAGGGATTAGTAAAGGTGCCCTGTTAGGCGACTTGCATAGACACAGTTGTCACATACTTCATAATGACACTGATTAAATTATCCGGTAACCCAATGTCTGTTAAAGTGTTTTGTATAAAATCCCAGTTAATCCGGTCATATGCTTTTTTCAAATCCACCTTGATAGCAAAATACCCTGTCTTTCCCTTCTTCTTTCGCATCGAGAGGATGACCTCCTGAGCGATGACAATATTATCAGTTATTTGCCTTCCAGGAATAAAACTGCATTGAATTGCCTCCACTAGATGATCCAGGTGGTTTTTCAAATGATTCACAATAACTTTAGAAATAATCTTGTAAAGCACACAATACAGAGGCTAATCAGATGAAATTGAGAGATATTATTCGGGGAGGGGATTTTGGGGATCAATACCAGAATGGTTTGATTCAAATCCTTTTCCCATCGTTCCAGTCGGAAGACTTCCTGAATGTACGCCACCACTTTTATCCCAACCTATCCCTATTGATTTTGAAAAAATAAGGCATTTAAATCATCTACCCCAAAGGCTTTATTAGGATTCATGTCAAAAACCGTAGTCTTGATTTCGGTTTCATAGATTGGTCATGAACCCTTTCCTCCGATAACGAAGGAAAAGCTCTTGAGATCGGAAACCGGTGAATATTCCTATCTTCATTAGTATAAAGTTGGACAAAAAATGTCCTAGCTAATAGGCACAGTTGCACTGGATCAGATATTAGTGACCCATTGGAATCAATAAGTTGCTCTATCTTCATGTTCTTTCTTTTAGAAAGAGTGATAGTGTGGTAATATTTGGTATTCCGATCACCCTTCGAAATCCATTCACATCTGTCCCTTTGATGCTAAAAAATTTTCTCCTCACATAGTACCTGCATCAGTTCCCCACTCAGCTTTTCCTCCAGGCTAAGAGTGAATCCAAATTGCTGATTGCCATGGCCCTCTGAATTCCCTCCATCGGTTCTAGCAGTCTTTTTTCCCGATGGAATATATTGCCAAAATCTATCTTATTCCATCTCATAAGGTGGTTGGAGAATTGGGTTAAAGATTTACTCATCGTCTCCACTATTGGTAACCAATGTTATACTACCACATCATCAAAACCTGTAAGTGTTAGCCAAGCATTTTGGAATCGAAACACTAGGGATCCTATTATTCTTGGTTGCGGTCTTTGTAAGTGAATCAACATGGGTTTATGATCTGAACCAAGAAAGGGTAAATGATGATTCACCGTTTGAGGAAAATCCTACAGCCAAGACGTCGAACCAAAAACTCTATCCAACCTAGCTTGTACCATTCCTCATTGCCAAGTAAACTTCGATCCAACAAATCCCAAATCATGAAGTCTACTCCCATGCACCCAATCTTTAAACTATTTATTCACCACCCAAGCTAACTTGGCTCCACCCCTTTTATTTGAGATCTCCAATTTAGCATTAAAATCCCCTCCTACTAGATAGGGTCTATGAATAGAACATCCTACCCATCTTAATACTAGCCAGAGAATGGTTTGAGAAGAAAATTGTGGGCTTGCATAAACTGTTGTAAAATTGAAAAAGCAAGAAGCATACTTGATAGTGGTATGAAGCAATTGGTGATGGGATATTACTACTGAGATATCAAATTCATCCTTCCATAAGAGCCACATCCCTCCAGAAAAACCTTCGTTTTCTACTCTAAACGAATAATTAAACCCCAAACTAAGGACTACTTCGTTAGCCCGAGATCCACTAATTAAGGTTTCCATCAAAACTAGGATACTAGGTTTATAATTACGAATGTAATTATGCAGGATGACATAGAATCTAGTCCCCCTACCCCTTGACAATTCCATATTATGATCGATATAAGGAAATAAAGGGGAACAGTCTACTCTACAACTGAGTATAAGTTGTACCTCCTGTGTGAGCTTCCTTGTTTCCATTGCCTTGTATCTGCGTTTCAATCTCCTCATCATGTTGCATGTGAGTCATGTCTTCCAGCACACCTGACCCTGCTGCTAGATCTGGAGGTTCGATGGGAGGAAGTGCGGTTATACCCTCCCTGAACCTACCGATCTCCTCAGGGTCCTCAACTCCTTCCATCAGCTTGAGTCGCCCCGTAATAACCTGCTCTCTGTCCTCAATAACCTGACTATCACAAACCATTTCCATATGGGAAGTGATTTCAACCGCTAAATGTTTATCCATTAATATGGGTTATATTTGAATTATAGGGAAAGTATCCGATCCCTTTTCTTGATGACCGCTAGCTCAGGAACTTTCCCCCTGGGTTTGCTGAATTGAGGCTACCATCTTTCCTTTTGAACCACTCCTCGAATTCCGTTTGGCCCCAGTAGACGTAGACGTCGTCCCCTGGTGAGTTTTCTTGCCTTTGCCAATGAAGTTTGCCAAATTAAACCTTTGTCCGAACCCAACAAAATTACTGTTTTATGGGACCTTCTTCTGTGCTGTAGACTCTTCCCCTATGTGCTCCTTCTCTGTTAGTATTGAAAACCTCGAGCCTCCCCTTTGATTAGCCTCCCTGTTACTTCCCATATGTTCTTGACATTTCATGGAATTACGTGGAGCCTTCCGTTGTACTTAAGTCCAAGGGCCATAGCCATTGGTGTTCCCTCCCGTTTGCTTTCCATCTGCTGCACCAGCCGTGTTCCTCGTCCCTGACGCTCCTTTGCTTACATCGGATATCGAGTTAGGATGTTCAGATGGAGCACGTTGCCACTGCAGACAACCGGAAGAGTTATGTCCTACCATTCCGCAAGTATAGCAGATTTGTGGCAGTCCTTCGTAGGCCACCAATATCGTCTCTCCATCGAGCTCCACACTGGTACGTAAAGGAATACTCAAGTAAATATCAACGGTGATTCTTGCAAACTTTCCCCGTTGAGCCTACAGTGTTACTTCATCGATTTTAACCGTGTTCCCCACCAGATTTCCCAGAGCGGATAGGATCATTGGATGGTATCGCACGATGGATAGATCCGGGAACCGAAGCCAAACCACTGCTCTGTTGATTTGTCCTTGTGAAGGGCGGAAGTTTGGTAGCCACCATTGAACTGAGAGTGCTTGTCTGAAGATAACCTACTGGCCATTAATCAGGGCCTGAAGGTAGTCTTCTTCTTCCATAAACCACACTAGGAAATAGTCATTCTTCAGATCAATAATCTTCATGGGTCTTCGCAGGTTCCAAATACTCTTCAACTGGGAACTTAGGATCTAATATCCAATTCGTCGACCAAGTAGTTTCACGATGACTGCTTTTTCCCATTGTTTATCCAACTTTGTCTTGAGGTTGTGAGATAACGTTATGCTCATCAGGCCATGCATTGTCCTCGGGTGTTATGGCCTCCATTGCTTCCCCTATCACTATAGCACTGTAGGACGATTTAGGACATGATGGTGGTTCTTCCTCACACTTGCGGATACGTACTCTTTTGGAAAGGTGCCCCTCTTGATCTAGGGACTCCATGACAATCACTTCTAAATTAGTCCTACTAAGCAACTTTAAGATAATAAAGTAGCATTATAAATCAAATAAAGTAATGATATTTTCAACAAGTAACAAAAGTGAAAAAATGTACATTAAGTTTATCTCTTTGACGAATAATAATAGGCATTCCAAAAGCATCCTTATAAATCTTCATTTATGAGCTTAAGAGATCTTATATCATCTGATGGGCAACAATAGTTGTAATAGTGAATAACATACTCCCATTAACTTTAACTTTCTTTGTAAAACTTGGTTTGAAATAGAAGTCAGGATTCAAAAATATCCTAGTTGCAAATAACTGAGAGTAAAGTTGTCTTTCTCATAACTTAATGATAATAGTAAAATAAGGTGTGTCAAAAGAAATCATATTTTTTAGATTGACCTTGATTGCTTTCTTCGTCGTCTCTATGACATCATAAAATAACTCAATGTTGGTTTCTCATCATTATCAACCAAACTAAGTAATATCACAAAAGGCTCACAAACTCGGATGACGAATTGATATTGGGACTAAAATTCATTATCTTCAAGTATAATATAGAATTATTAGCATTAGACTTAGTATGCTAAGATGCAACTCACTTATTACTTGTAAACATTCGCGTTAACTCTTTCTTCATCAGACAAAACATTGAAGTGAAAAGAAATTAATTGCAAATCTTGTAATAGCAGGATGACAAAATTTTTTACCATTTGTTAAATCCTTTCTCATTAAATTCAGGACATATGCATGATTGTAAATTAACTTGGTCACCCTTTTTGCTTTATGTATAGTCTCATCAATAATAGGAAAATGACTATCATCTCCTATATTTTCTAACATTAGGATAATACAATATACAACACAAAGAGTCTAACAAAAATAATTATATGTGCTTTGCAATCTTCTTCCAAATGCTTTATAAGTAGAATCATTGTCAATAATGAACAGAACAATATTTTCTGGCCCAACTTCATTCACAAATTCATCAAATATTCTGAAATAGAGTGTCGAACTTTCTAACAAGTTGAGATACATTAATAGACTTTAAAAACATTATACCTTTTGCAGAATACACTAAAAAATTAATAGTAGGTTCCTGTCTTCTATTTGCCCGCCAATGGCACATGAGTGAATATTTATAAATAGGCCAAGTCATTCTTCTTTCATCTAAATAACTTTTTATTTCATAAGTAGAGCTACTCAGAAGTTTACCTCTGTAATAATAAATTGAAGGAGCTTTATATCTTGAACTATAAGAGGCAATAACATCTACCATAGGCTGATAATAATAAGACTAGGCACCATTAAATGCTATACCTAAATTATTCCACCATCTAGTCATTGTCATGTCCACTTTATGAGCCACTTCTCTAGATTGTAACGCACTATGGATTGAAGGTTGAGCTTCAAGAGTTGTTTATGGTGTAAAAAAAATAAACATTTGTTTTCTTCTTTTCCTAACATCTGGTGTAACATTCTCTTCTTATAAGGTAGGAATACTTCTACCTTCAACATCCCCACTATCATCTTGGCCACTAACAAAAGAACTTTCATTACCAATTTTGTAGTTCAATCTTTACCTTTTTTTTCTTTTTCATGTTAATATCCTTCATGTAAAGTCTTCATTTGCAATTTCACATCATGGTTTACTTTTTTACAAGGCTCCATAACACTTTTAACCTTAGCTAAATGCTTTTTTAATACGGTAATCCCTCTACTTTTACATGCTTGCTACAATACAAAAATATGTTATAGTTCTTCATTATGAGAACTAATCATCATATAAACACAACCAATTCCAATTTCCAAACAATACTCTGTTAATTTTTATATGTCACAAGTTCAACCTTCCACAATCTCAATTCACAAGCCACGTAGCATAAGTCCATAAGACCATAACACAAGCAATCACATTATCAATTTATCAATTATTATATATGATTCTAGTGGATTATTGCTTGTAAAATGCAACCTTGGCTTTATCTTTATCACAAGTACAAGCTCACAATGCTAAAGTTTTATAACACATCACAACATAAGGCGATGGTGGAGGACCAAAGGTGGAGCTTGGAGGACAATCTGTGATGGGCCACAGGGTATATGCGGTGTGATGTAGCGATTGTGACTAATAATAGTAGGAATGTACGTCAGGAGACTTAGGACTGTGACAAGCCGGTGCTTGTAATAGGCATTGAGACTCGGGACTACAACGAGTTGCAAGAGATTAGCGGCAACAATGGCGACTAACGACAGCGACAACAAGGCGAAGGGATGGTGAGGTGACAGAGACTACGTTAAGATGATTGGAGGAGAATGAGAGCGACGTGAAGCCGAATGGAGGGGAGTGGAGAGACGAGGGAGAGGGTGACTAAGTGCCTGTTTAGTTGAGTTTTTGAAGGGTAAATATGGACTTTTTTCTATTGCAAAAGTTTTTTTTTTAAAAATGAGTGTTTGGCTATAAAATGAAAAAGCAATTTTTTAGTAGATATAGCTTTTTTGGTAGCTAAAATACAACTTTTTAAGCAGCTCAAATTTGGAGCTTCTAAGAAAAAGCACTTTTTCAGGTAGATTTTTCATATTAATTAATGAG
>JANZLC010000004.1:21587035-21600728 GCA_026413385.1 Erythroxylum gracilipes
TTCCGATTCGATTCGATTTGTATTCCGATTAGCGATCCTTCGCTATTCTTGTTTCGCGTGTTTCGTTTACGTTTTCCAATTGGGATCCGGTTCCTGAGATCGGGTCCCAACACATACAATAACTCACCATCAGCTTGGGAGTATAATGAGATGTCGTTTCTCGACTTTGCAACCTTTGCAGGTGGAAAGTACTTAAGCAAAAAAAAAATGCCATTTGACACTAGGTGGTAAGTGAAGAATTTGGCATATATTTTAGCCACTGCTTAGCCTTTCTTCTTAAGGAGAAGGGAAATAGACGCAGTCTAATAGCATCATCATTCCCTCCATTGATCTTAAAAGTGTTGAAGATCTTTAAGAAGTTAGAGATGTGCGCATTAGGGTCCTCATCTTAGAGTCCATCAAACTAGATTGATTGTTGCACCATCTAGATGAGGCTCGACTTGATCACAAAGTTATTTGCTTGGACTGTCATTCTTACTATGCTGGATTCCGCGACAGTTAAGTCTAGCCTAATATAGTCGAACATCGTTCGTTGTTGGTTTGCCATGTTATGAGATTCCTCTATGTCCACGTGACCTTCCAACTATTCAATTCGATAATCTAGCTTAAACTCTATAAGATTAGTCCTACAATGATTCGTCTGCGCAGTTCTTTCTATCTTAGGATTCGCGTCTAGTATGTTCTCAGTTGTACTTTGGGTTATAAATTGACTTGGATTCTAAATATAAAAACTAAGGGAATAAACTAACTAATTAAACAAATAAAATAAAATAAAGTAATAAAATAAAATAAAATAAACAAACTAAAGTATTGACTATATTAATAAAACTAAGGTGTTCCTAATATCACTATCCCTAGCAACGACGCCAAAAACTTGATTGACCTAATTTCGTGAGTGTCAATATTGGTATACTGCAAGTTAATCTCATAAAGACATCTAGTACTAATAATTACCATTATTCTATTATCTAGCCTAAGAATTGATCGCGATTTTTAGTTAATGAAACTAAAATTAAAAAATAAAATAAATGAACAACACGATTAAAGCAGAGAATTAAGAAGCACTAAGTTAATTACCGATATCAAGTTATTAGTATTTAGGTTTCAAATCCCCCTAAACCTTAATTGATCTTTTATTATGAAATTGGTTTGATGATTTATTGGACCATAAAGACTCTTATGGTATGCTAGTAGCTGACCTTGAACCTACTAACAATTAATCCTAAGGTTTCTAACTAAATTACTTAAGTTAAACTTTATAGGATTGTGTTACCGTTTTACGAGTCCCTTTATTAGGTTTGACCTTAGTCCAAAAGATTTATATCATCGTATTTCTAGGGTTGCAATCAACTCTTTCCAATTATCGTGGATCTATTCAAACCTAGGCTTTTTTAATTGTTATGTCTGAAATCATATTATGATCTAATATTCTAGATTACTTGAACATAAATGAAACAAGTAATTGGATCGCAACACATCAACAAGGGTACCTTGACTTAGCCTATTATAGAAGGTCTGGATTTATATCCATAAGGGTAGTCTGAAATGTAGGCATCATCGGAGCATCTCTTTAAATCTCTCCCAGGTGTCATACAATGACTCACTCTTAGTTTGGGAGTATGATGAGATGTCATTTCTTAAATTTGCAGTCTTCGCAGGTGGAAAGTACTTAAGTAAAAAAATTTCCACCACTTGATCCCAGGTGGTAAGTGAAGAACGTGGCATAGATTTTAGCAAAAAATTTTCCACCACTTGATCCCAGGTGGTAAATGAAGAACGTGGCATAGATTTTAGCTACTGCTTAGCCTTTTCTCTTTAAAGAGAAGGGAAATAGATGCAGTCTAATGGCATCATCGTTCGCTCCATTGATCTTAAAAGTGTCGAAGATCTTTAAGAAGTTAAAGATGTGGGCATTAGGGTCCTTGTCTCGGAGTCTATCAAACTGGACTGACTATTGCACCATCTAGATGATGCTCGACTTGATCTCAAAGTTATTTGCCTAGATTGTCGGTCTTATTATGCTGGATTCCGCACTAGTTAAGTCTGGCCTAGCATAGTCGAACATCATTCGTGGTTGGTCCACCATGTTAAGAGATTCCTCTGTGTCTGCGTGACCTTCCAAATCTTCAATTCGATGATCTATCTCAAACTCTCTAAGATTAGTCCTACAACAATTCCTCCATATAGTTTTTTCTATCTCAGGATCCACGTCTTGTATGTTCTCAATTATACTTTAGGTCACAAACTGATTGTAAACAAATTAAATAACGTAAAGTAAAAACAAAAATAAAGCAAAATAAACAAAATAAAGTAATGACTAGAGTAATACAACTAAGGTGTTCTTGATAAAACCGTCCCTAACAACAACGCCAAAAACTTAATTAACCTAATTTTGTAAGTGTCAATATTGTTATACCGTAAGTGCACTATGTAGCTATAGCTAGTACCAATAAGTACAGGTTGATCCCACGAGGACAACGAGTATTAGTAATTACCATTATTCTATTATCTAGCATAATTTTTAGTTAAAGAAACTAAAATTAACAAATAAAATAAATGAACAGTACGATTAAAGTAGAAAATTAAGAAGCACTAAGTTAATTATCGGTATCAAGTGATTAGTATTTAGGTTTCGAATCCCCTTAAACCTTAACAGATTGATCTTTTATTATGAAATTGGTTTGATAATTTATTGGACCGTGTAGACGACTATGGTATGCTAGTAGCTGACTTTGGGTCTACTATCAACTAATCCTAAGATTTCTAACCGAATTACTTAGGTTAAAATTTATAGGATTGCGTTACCATTTTATGAGTCCTTCTATTAGGTTTGACCATAATCTAAAAGATTTATGTCATCCTATCTTTAAGGTTGCAATCAACTCTTTCGAATCACCGTGAATCTAAATCGCTACGTTTAAAATCAGATTATGATATAATATTTTGGATTATCAGAACATAAATGAAATAAGTAATTATATCGCAACACATCAAACAATCAATTGCATTAACAAAATAATCAACAAATGTTCAGGTATCAAATAAGGTTCATCTAGCTTAAATACTAACGAAAAATTTAGTTATACGTTGGCGAATACGAAATAAGATATACATAAACAGAAAACTAAATTGAAAACAACGGAATCATAATTTTAAATCTCCCTGATTGTCTTTTATAGAATATTCTAGCTATGTAGATGTCTAATCTTACATTTTGATGGATCCGACGATAAAATCTTCACGTTTCCTGCTCCTCTGGCTCACAATCGCAGTTGGAATCTGTTATACGACCACGTCTCTACAAGAGGTACAATCGATTCACTCATGGCAAGTTCAAGGCCACGACAAACAGCTTAGCGACTGATCAGGATGGAGTAGCTTAATTAATTCATTTTAATTAATTATTCAGTATTACATATTGTTTATTGTTTGAAGAAGTCAAAGTTAGTTCCTACTTTCTAGCAGTAGTTGTGTCAGTCAGTTACTTTTCCCTAAGGCTTATTAAGCCATCGTTGTACAAACGGCTGAAATCAATTTTTGAGAAATATATTATCTTAAGTTTTCACTCAAACAAAGGTCCTCCGGTTCCCTTTTGAGCTGGTAAAAATTGGTAAACACAAGAAGTACAAAGGCGATCCTAATCTCAGACCCATAACTAGATCCTGCGCTAACACAATACTTTGTCTAAAACGAAATAGCTGGTTTTCTTTGAGGTTGCAATCCAAGAAAGAGTTGGAATGCTTGACTTTAGATTTTAGGTTCATCATATCTAAAACCCTCTTTACCCCAAAGTTCCAGAAGGATATTTTCCTTTCTTTGAGGTGATTCTGTAGATCTGTTTGATGTTCACCTTCTTTTGGCACTTGTTTTTATATGATGATGAGAAATATAGCTCCTGGTGATGGCCTTTGGATAGTATCTTTCTTGGGGTGTCTAGCAAAGAATCGAGTTTATGTTACATATCATGACGTGGACAAAAATGGTTGAGGTTGGTTTGTTGCTTGATAAGTTCTTGGAGAGTTCTTCAAGGCTACCAATTCATGCGTTGAATGACATCATCAAGTTTGTTCTGGAATAAGGAAAGGGAATAAGTGTTAAAAATATGTGATTCTAGACATATTAATTAACTTGTTTGCAACTAATGCTATGTTTTCAAATTGTAAAGGACTTAAACAGAAAGCATGTTGACCAGATAGAAGGCATTCACAAGTATGCAGTATACACTTCTGATTTTGACTGCTTGTCAATGTAAACCTTTTTCAACTATCATAAGCAACGATTCAGTTGCTTCTCAGGGAATGGAATTTTCTGTTACTCTATGTAGGGAAGATAGTTTCAGATAGATCATAAGGCAACTAATTTTGCTAATTAAGCTGGATACTTGCAGGGAACTTTTGTTGAGGGAATAAAGGAAGAAGTTGTGCTGTCCCCTGCTCATGCCCTTTCTCTTATAGCAGCAGGAGAAGGTAAATCTCATGTAATCACACACAACATCCAAAACTAAGTGACTTTAGTGGAAGGATTTTGTCGTATAGAGGTTCTCTTGTTACTGGAGCCCATAGTAGAACAACTTAAAGATTATGTTACCATTATAAGTTTGAGATTCTCATTTGGCAGTGACTGGCATATATGCAAATAGATGTCTGCATTCATGCATTAAGACCTGGGTTTGGCATATATGCAAATAGATGTCTGCATTCATGCATTAAGACCTGGGTTTTTGTGTTTTTTATGATATCTGTTTCAATGAATTTGTGTCTAGAGTTTTAGGAGCTTTCGTGTCTGTTTCTGTGATGTCTCAATCTGTGCTTCATGTGTACTAGAATGTTGTTAAGTTATTTGCTAGATTCTAAATCTGAAGTGGTATGAACTTGCTCTCTCCATTGTGCTTTTACTCATTCGTGATTAGTGCTGTATGTATGTCATCCTAATAGTACACTGCCCTGTGATGTGCTTTTTCCTTTACTTCATTACTGTTTCCTTACAGCTTGAATATTGTCCCTCATTGTGACTGCCCTTTTCTGTTTGATACAGAGCACAGGCATGTTGGATCCACAAACTTCAATTTACTCAGCAGCCGGAGTCATACAATATTTACACTGGTAACTTTGGGTTACATAGTTGAAGCTTTCAGCAATGTTGATTGATTGATAAATTTTGCACTTTCTTCAATATGAGTCTTTCTAAGCAGCCAATTTTCAGTTTGTAAATTTTTTGACATTATCTTTCGCACGTTAGTTGAAGGAAAACCTTTTAATTGCTATAGTTATCACATTATGTCATCATCCACATTTACTCTGTTTTCTTTTCTTCTTTTTATTGTACATTTTAGTCCATTAACATCTAGTTGCTTAGCTTTGTATTTCCAGGCTTGTATTGATTTATATTTGATATCCGTGGCATGCATCTTGTGGATAGCTTACTGATTGCATGCTTAACTACTCTTTTAATGCTGAAAAGCTTTTAACTGGCAAATTAGTGAAGTTGAATGGTTGTCTGCTTTAATTTGATAGTTTCTAGTGGAAAGGCATGCCATCTATCTTATTTCATGTTTTTGAGGGATACAGTTGTTTGGAAATCATCATTTTCTATTGACATGTTCAATTTTCGTTTATCCATTTTGGTCTAAGTCTTTGCAATTACCTCACACAGACGATAGAGAGTAGCCCTTGTGGTGAAAATAGCGAAGGAGAGGCTGTAAATCTGTCCCAACTGGTAATTTCTAAGGCTTTATGTTTAAGTTAGGACATGGTTTTGTTACTCGAGTTTCCACCTGTCTGTTTCCTTGGTTTACTTCGGTAGCTATGTTATGGCTGCGTTAATATGAATAATCTATTTTTAACTCCTTCATAATTTACTTATACCTGCAGCACCTCATCGATCTAGCAGGTTCTGAAAGCTCAAAGGCTGAAACGACTGGTTTGAGACGTAAGGAAGGCTCCTATATAAATAAGAGCCTGCTGACGCTTGGAACTGTAAGTACTATTAGGACTCTTTCCAGCCATACAAATTCAAGAGTATAATATTTGTAAAATCTGCCATCTCCAAATTATTCAACAAGCTGACATTTGGTATTTGGGTGGCATTTAAAAGTCTACATAATCTTATGACATTTGTAGCCTAAACAATGAATCTCTGGCACACACATACACATATCATATATCTGTGTTCTTATTTTAAAAATTGGATTTCAAATTATTGGAATGAGATTTTACTCATAACTGTGATCATCTTCTTGTGCCTTAATAATTTACTATTTTAACAACTGCATTGGTTCTTATTTTTCCATGACAAATTTGGAAGTTTTTATGAGAGAATTCGTTATTTCATTGTTTGAAATGCAGACATGAATTCACATTGATGCTCTGGTTTTCATAGGTTATATCAAAATTGACAGATGGACGGGCAACACATATTCCTTATAGGGACTCTAAATTGACAAGGCTCCTTCAGTCCTCTCTAAGTGGTCATGGGCGTGTATCTGTAAGTATCTTGGCATACTATTGTAGGAAAATATTGATGTAATCCTATAGTCATGCATGCTCCCATGTTTGAACAATTGTACCTGAGACTGCTTCTTAGCCTTTTTTTTTTCATGATCGAAATTACAGCTCATTTGCACTGTAACTCCTTCGTCAAGCAGTTCGGAAGAGACACATAATACTCTGAAATTTGCCCACCGTGCAAAGCACATTGAAATTCAAGCAGCCCAGAACAAGGTATTTCTCTTTTCCTTTGCCATGTGCATCTCCAAAACAAAATTTGTTTTGAAATCTGAATATTTTCTGGCTTGCAGATTATTGATGAGAAATCACTTATCAAGAAATATCAAAATGAGATACGCTGTCTGAAGGAAGAGTTGGAACAACTGAAAAGGGGTATCGTCATGGTTCCTCAGTTGAAGGAGATTGTGGAAGATGACATTGTCCTCCTAAAACAGAAGGTACACTAGAAAGTTTCTGCTTTGGATCAAATATCTAATTTCAACTCCATGCTTGATTGTTAGTGCAAGCCTTACTTTTGCATTCCACTTATTAGCTTAATTGAAAGCCACTATCTTCATTTGACTATCTCATGTCTTTGGAAAGAAAATTATCAGTCTTGCATATTGACTTTATCATAGAATGATAAATGGTACTAGAGTTCCTTTTCTCTACAAATGCAGCATAAGATTCAAGGTAATCTTTGGAGGATCACAAGTCTAGCTATCAGTTGGGTTGGGTAGACATGTATTTGTTATTGGTTCACTTCATTTCTTAACATTGGGACCTGGCTCTTCAAGAGTTTGACCAATTCATTCTGAAAGAAAAGGAAATGACAAAATCATTAAAATATTGGGTTTGTCTATCAGCAAGTTCTTGATTATTTTCCCTGTTCAACTAGTTGCTTATTTCAGTTGGTTATCCACGATATGCAGTTTCAATTATCAGCCCAAGAGTGAGAATATAATCATTTTACATGAAATACATAGAATCACTTCAATATAGCTAGGTATCAGCATAACCATGATGGAGCTTTAAGAAAAAAAATTAAGGTCGATAGTATAAGAAAAACATTACGAGTATGTCTTAGCTTTTTATAAAATACTCTTTTATTGTCTAACCGTGGCCCCTATTATCAGTGTTCAACTTCCCCCATTTAATGTAGTCCTGATACCAGTGCTTTATTAACTAAGAATATGTCATAACTATATTCTGATTTGAATTGAGTTGTCTTTCTTTTGATACTTTCAAATGTTTTGAGGACCAGCAAAAGGGGTGTTTGAAGAAGCTATTACATGTGTCAGTTGTAGACTCAAAGGTTCTCCAACTTAACTACATGCATTTTCGGGAATTTTGGCTTGGCATGATTGCATTGCAACACGTAAAAATTGCATAAAGTGATTTGCAGTTTCAATTCCAATTGAATAAAATGAGATAATGTGCATGTCATTTCGTAACTAGTATTAGTCAATCAATTTCTTCTCCTTCATCTACTTAGAGTGCATGTATTGTTTATTATCATTTTTATTGAAGGGTAGTATCATTTGTCTGGTTTTTTTGATTTCTTTATTGTGTTTTAACATGTAAAGCTAGAAGATGGTCAAGTCAAGTTGCAATCAAGATTGGAACAAGAAGAAGAAGCGAAAGCAGCTCTTTTGAGCAGAATACAGCGGTTGACAAAATTAATTTTGGTCTCAACAAAAGCCTCACAGTCATCAAGGTTTCCTCACCGTCCAGGTCCTAGGAGAAGACATTCCTTTGGGGAAGAAGAGGTACTATAGAAGTATTTAAGTTCCCTCGTATTACTTCTTCCGCAGCAGAATTTTCCTTGCTTGCTCCCAATTGAATGAACTTGTTGATTCTACACGTGCATGAGATTTTATCCTTTTGTCTTGTCTTAAATTAGTTTGAACAGATTGAAGATGATTATTTGTTTTACACAGCTTGCTTACCTACCATACAAAAGAAGGGATCTGATGTTAGATGATGAAAACACAGATCTTTATGTTTCTCTTGAAGGAAGTGCCGAACCTGTAGATGAAACACTTAAGGAGGACAAAAAGACTCGGAAGCATGGATTGCTAAACTGGCTAAAACTGCGTGTATGTGTGCTATTGATTTTTGAGTACCTTTGTTTGATGTTTATTGTATCTTCCAGCTTCGTTCTAAATGCTTGTGGTTCAATATATTTGTCAATAAATTTCTGCTTCTCTGTGGTTATTTTCTGTCGTAACAATAACTGAATATCTTGTATGATAGTGCCTAGTATGTTCCATGTGTTCCTGAATAGTGCGGTTTTGGTAGAATCATTTAATTTAAGTTTTGTATATGCAAGTTGAAGATTGTAGGACTGGCAAGGGCCTTAAAGTATGGCTAAACTCAAACTGATGTTTCAGGGTGACAAATTCAGATCATCTGAGTAATTTGTTTTACAGCTCAAACCCTGAGAAATCAGACTCACTTCATTCTGTTATTTTGATTCTGAAAGATTATTAGACCCTTCATTTTTGAACGTATATTTGTCAAAGTCCCAAGATATCAGAACCTATTGTTCTGTTTCATTTGAAATTCATCTTATTGGATTGTCATTGAATCAGTTAATGGTCTTACTTTTGTAGTGGTATGCTGGTTTCTTTCCTCTTTACCTTCGTATTTCCCACCTCTTCTCTAAAGTGCTTGTATTGACTGTTCTTGATCAGAAACGAGATAATGGGCTGGGGACAAGCACTAGTGATAAATCAAGTGGAGTGAAATCTAATAGTACACCTTCAACACCTCAAGCAGAAAACAGTAATTTTCATGCAGAATCAAGACTTTCAAATCCTTTACTAATAGAAGGCTCTCCATCAGCCGTTTTGCTGTCTGAGGTTAGGCAGGATGGAGAACTTCATGAGGACAATTTCCTTGGACAAGAAACTCCTTCAGTAAGCTAATAGCTTTTCTACCAACTGTAAATGAAAATTTCTGTTTGGGTAAACATGTATTCTGCAAAGTCTATGGCCTGAATTCCTTTGCATTATTTTTGCTAGACGAGCATAAAAACAAGCGATCAGATTGATCTTCTGAGGGAGCAGCAGAAAATTTTGTCCGGGGAGGTGGCCCTTCATTCAAGTGCTTTGAAGAGATTGTCTGAGGAGGCTTCTCGAAATCCACAGAAGGAGCAGATTTATGTATGTTATTCTTGTTCCTTTTTCTTTCATTAGCCCCTTTTGAATACACAGAGAATTCAATTTCCATATGTCATACTTAAAAGGATGAGATGAAGAAGTTGAATGAGGAAATAAAGATGAAAAATCATGAAATATCATTGCTGGAAAAACAAATTGCCGATTCTATCCTGGCTTCCCAAAACAAGATGGATAACTCGGAAATGTCACAAGTGAGTGAATCCGCTTCTGTTTACTTGAACTGTCTGCTATTGTTGCATGTATGTCTATGAGCTGTTTGTTGTTTTATGCTGCAGACAATTGCTGATTTGATGGCACAGTTGAATGAGAAGTCATTTGAGCTTGAGGTGATCCGCCTCCCAGTTTGACTTCTGCTTATTAAGTTCCAATATGTTTCATGTTTGATACTGATTGCTTGTTTGATCTTGTGAATCTTTTTATATAATAACAAATATGACTCATAAATTTCTCTAGCAGCAATCTTCTATTTTACTGATGAGGGGTGTATGATTATTCACAAATAATGAGAATAATGGAACATGTGTTTGATTTTTTTCAAATTCATTACAGAATTGAGGACTGGATTCCTATTTTCATATACTTCTTGGCAGATAGCATCCCATTTGTTTATGTAATGTATATGCTAATCATGGCTTGATACTTCTTATGCTATCCTCTTTTCAGGTTAAAGCTGCAGATAACCGTATAATTCAAGAGCAGCTGAACCAAAAGGTACAAAGCTAATCGACACTACTCTGTCTTTGCTGGACAATGGATGCTTACCATTGTCTTTTGAGTCATATTATCAGGAAAGAGTAGTAACTTGACCTTGCTGTTTTATCAGATTTGTGAATGTGAGGGCTTACAGGAGTCGATTGCCTCTTTGAAACAGCAACTTGCAGATGCTCTTGAAAACAAAAATCTTAGTTCTCTCTCGAGTTTCTCACAGAGATTTTCTGAACTAAAAGGTTCTTACAGCCAACATCAAGTTAACAAGGACATTGTGGCCTTGAAGGAGAGAAAAGAAGATCTGCTCCTAAAAGCACAGGTTAATCTGATTATATGACTGCATGATCAAGTTTGTGATCCTGGTTTTTAAAACAGTTCAACTGCCCCTTATTATTTATTTTAAGGACTAACGTTTATCCATAATCAGAGAGGGAAAACAAAAGGAATCATAATGAACTAATTTTGCAAATAACACCATCCATTTGCGTGGCTATCCTCCACTGTTGGCAATCCATTTTATCTTCCAGAATATTTGGATATTCTCTATCTTCACCGAGCAATATATTCACCCTTAGAAAAAATTTGTTGAAGTTTAGATAATGAATTTTATTTTCTTCAATTGTTGGTGTCCGATGAAGAACCCATAGTGTTCCACTGTGGATGATCCTATGCAAAGCTTGTGAATTATCTTTATTCACCTTTGCTTCTTAGAGATCATGATGTTATCTGCTTTTGTCTGGTTTTTTGATATTATGCAATTTTAATCTTAAAGATCATTATGGTAATGGGACAATCTATACTGTGTTGAGGAGTTTGTTGATTAACTTGAGTATGTTCTCAAACACTTCTCGTTTACTTTTTGGGCTAACTGATGAACCTTGAGAATAACTATTAGTGAGATAGGTGTGAATATTTATGCAACTAGGATTCGATAGTTATTTGATACATAAGAACCCCTTCAATTTTTTGAGGATGCATGGAGAATTGGAGTTCAGCTTGGTGGCATACTTCAAGCTAGCATGATGTGATTACTCTTTTTATCTTGTGACTACAGCTCTCCGTGTTTACATAACTAGCAAAAGGAATTAACTTCCAAGAATCATAGTCAACTACATGTATGATGCGTACAACCATTTGGCAGAATTCTTTCTGCAACTGTCAAGCAAAGGCACAGATCACTACTGAATCATATGTTAAACCACATGCATCTCAGAAAGTGCTGGTGCAAAATAAGAAGCTCATTGTACACTGTTGATATCACCAGATGGGTAGAAGGGTTTATGGGCAATTTGCATTGTACTTTACCACTAATCCAAGGAGAAAAAATGGCTTCGATAGTTATCTAAAACGTTTTGGTTTCATCAGAATCTAAAACTTTCTGGTTTCATCTTTTAATTCTGAATGTAATAAATATTTTCAAGTTCTCGAGAGCGCAAATTATGTTATGACTTCAAAAGTTTCACTTTATCTAATTCTTTGCTTTTCTTCAATCAGGCTGCAGAGATTGAAGAATTAAAAGAGAAGGTTGCAACACTAACGGATTCAAAAGAACAGTTAGAAATGCGGAACCAAAAACTTGCTGAGGAAAGTTCTTATGCAAAAGGTCTAGCGTCTGCAGCTGCTGTTGAGCTAAAGGCGTTATCGGAAGAAGTTGCCAAGCTGATGAATCATAATGAGAGATTAAATTCTGAGCTGGTAGCACTGAAAAACTCACCCTCTCAACGCAGAGCTAGTAGTACTTTGCGGAATGGGCGGAGAGAGAATAACATAAAACGCCAAGACCAGGTGGCGTTAGCTTCAGATCTCAAGAGAGAGTTGGCTTTGAGTCGAGAAAGGGAACTCCAATATGAATCTGCTTTTACTGAGAAGGATCAGAAAGAAGCTGATCTTCAGAGGAAGGTTGAAGAATCCAAGCAAAGAGAAGCATATCTGGAAAATGAACTGGCTAATATGTGGGTACTTGTAGCGAAGTTGAAAAAATCCCACGGGCCTGATACAGATAAATCTGACTCAGCAAGAGGAAGTCCGAAAGTTGATAGTTAGTGTGAATTTATCCAAGATGGTCTATGGGTCAGTGGTGACAAATGGCCTTTTTTCATGTATACCTTACAATAGAGTAGTGTCTGTAAAAAGAGTCGTGCATTGATAGTTGGGGATGTTTGTGTATCTTGGAATGGCGTTGAAAGACTAAGTGTAACTACCCACACTTGATTAACGTGGGTCATCTTGTGAATGTTCAATTTAATTGACGACAACAATTCAAAAGTTTTCAATAATGAGCTGACATAGAATTGTAACAGGAAATCAATACACGTGTTGAAACATTATGCACCGGCCAAGGGGGAACTAGTCTGCCGGATGTGAGGGCACCTGGCAGCGAAGAGGTCATGTCTAGTCTCTTACTCCCTATGTAAAATGGATGACACTTTAAGGATCTAAGATCTTTTCACCACCAGTATGTGTTAATTAAATCTTTTGACCACTACTTAGCCAGCAGCCCTAAATTAAAGGAAATAAGTTCTCAAAAATCTGTAACTTTGAAGTAGCGTAACTGTTGAGTGTTTAGTCTTATTTTGAGATTTTTGGTCAGTGTTTAGAATACTGTACCGTATCGATCGGTACCGGTCGGTACGTTCCGTACTGGCTGGAAACCGGTACCAGTACTCTTTAAAAAATTCCGGTGAAAAATTCCGGTCGGTACCGGCTGGAACCAAAAATTCCGAAAAATACCGGACCATTTCGCAAAAAATGAACTTTTTCAGGGGGAGACAAACAACCTTAATCAATATTTTTCTTATTTTCATTTCTTAAACAATTTCTAAGTGTTTTGTTATTATCAAAAAGGGGGAGATTGTTGGACCAATGGCGGTTGACAAATTTAATCTTACTTATGTTTTGATAATAATAAAATGTATAGAACTGGTTAAAAAATTTATTCCAGGTGTCTTGGATTGAAAGAAATTTAGAAGACATTATAAATCATTGAGGAATCAAGAAGGAAACAATCTTCAACATGATTGAGACATTAAAAAGGAAGATTATGGGAAGATTTGATTAAATGTATCCGTTGGAGGCAGCAACAAGTCGACCAAGTATATCATAAGTCGACTAAGAATTAAGGATCATCAGATGGGGGTTAAAACAAGTCAACTGATGTGTTACAAGTCGACTTACATTTTACACACAAGTCGACTTACACTACATAAGTCGAGTTATTGAAGAGCGGAGATGAAGTACGTTGCTGCAAGTCGACTTACACACCACGACTAGTCGACTTACAGGTAGAGCTGGACAAGATTTATCCGAATCATTCAC
>JANZLC010000004.1:21600828-21614060 GCA_026413385.1 Erythroxylum gracilipes
ATTTCTAACTCCAATTGAGCATATCCTGTGGCGTTGGAATCGTTAGAACCGAGGGAACAAATTTATTCAAAAGTCAATCCGAATTGTCTAATTGAGTTTTTCCTATTTTATGGTCAATATGTCTTCAATTTTGGGTCCTCTATGCTTTGTGGGTCCGAATGTTGGGCCTCGGAGACGGGGTCCAACAAATTGGTTTTCTCAACTTTATCAATATTGTCCTCCTGATCATTTTGCAATTTTTAGCTTACTCATAGGCTACAAATTTGATGTTGAACGAGAAGGTGAGAGTAAGCCACTCATAATTGATTTGGGCTGAGCTTCCAAGGATGCAAAGTCAAGCTAATGACCCTAAATTACCATGTTTAGTAGTTAGATTTAAATTGATGTGTAGTTAGGTTTGTCTTAAATTCCAAAATAAGTTTCGAATGATTTGGAATGGTTTAGATTGCTAATTCTTTTACTCTCTTGAATCACTTATAAGATAAGGAAACACTCTCGATGTCAAGTGGATTTGGTCTTAACACTATCTCCAACACCATATATGGTTTCGTGGTCTAACCTTTTCTTTTCATTTTTGTTAGTATTTTCTTCTTATGTTTTTCGTATATTGTGTTTTATTTCCCCTAGTATGTTTGTGTACCCTTCTCACATTGAGGATAATGTATTGTTCAAGTGTGGCAAGGGTTGTGTGTTTTTACTTTAAGTGTGAATTTTGGATATTGTATGATAGTTTGTTTTGGTTTCATGATGTGAATTGTGTGAACATGTTAATGGCTAGGACTTAACGGGATAGATTTAGCCTTAAACATAGTATTTTAGGTTGCGAAGATTTATTAGCTTGTGAAATTAGTAACCTAAGTATTTTAGGCTAAATATGCTGGTTAATTAGGATATGATATTAGTCCTTTCACCCTCGAAATTTGCCATACTCATTTATAATTTTAGGCCAATCAAATAAGTGGCATTATTAGTACATTTTCATGAGAGTGATTAACTAAAGCAACAAGGTAGGCAGATTTTTGTGTTACAAAAAAAGGTTTATAATTTTAATTAAAATAACTATTTCACTGGCCTTCGGGTTATGAATAGAGCTAGTAGTCAGTTGAGAATGTGATGTAGCTGAGTAATCAGATCGACACGCATCACAAATGTGTGCCTTCGTGTAAAAAGGTTATAATGACATTCCAACCATGCAGCTAAATAACAATATGACTTAGTTGAGTAATCGGATTGAAATTCATCACAATTGTTTACCTCCGAGTAAAAAGAATAGGTTCATGTCCTTAAAGAAAATAAACAAAAAGAATGTTTTCAAATATAAAAACCTACCAAACTTGTTAGTATCTTGATTTTTCATGAAAACATACTAAGTAATAGCTATACTTTTGTTATGACTGAATGATTATCAATGTGTGTGTGCAAGTGATGGAGGTGAATAGACTCAATAATAAAATTTTGATTAGTTTATTTATTTAGTTATGGTGCTTAGACGTGGATTTCGCTTGTTAATAAGTTAGAACGAATTGAAGGATCGTGTTTATAGTTAAATTTGTTTCATTAAGTTGAAGCCATTGTCTCATTATTGTATAAGCTTGTTTTGTGTTTTCTTGATTTGTTTGATAGCTTTTGTTTGCTTGAGGACAAGCGAATGTTCAAGCGCGGGGATGTTGATAAGTGTAAATTGCATCGTGTTTTAGGGCATAGTTTGATATGTATTTAGTCGTTAATTCAATCATTAGTATGCGCTTTGGTTAGTTGTGTGAGTTTGTTAATTATTTATGTTTTAAGTATTTTAAGGGTTAATATAAGTTTTTGAGCTTAAATGTTGTGTTTTTGAGGTACCTTGATGTGTTTGCTAGTGTTTCAGGGTTAACATTGAAGAACGGAGGAGTTTCGGAGACATTCGGGCTGAAACTCTCCGAAACTCTGGTCTACAATTGTGGCTTATCAGGCTATGATCATGACAGAGGCTCTAAGTTTGGCCCATAATCGTGGCCCGTATGCTATGATCGTGACGGAAGGCTTAGATGTAGACCACGACCGTGGCCTGCATCAGGAAAACGCACAGACACTCAAGAACTTCAAGGTTTGAGGGATTTTTTGGACCTTTTGGACCCTGAAAAATACCTAGGGCTGCTCAGAACATAAGAGATATTTAAAGAATAACAAAAAGAGGCAAAAGGAGCTTTTGCATCAACCACCTTGAGAAATCGTTGAGAGAATTCATCGAGAGATATAGGAAGATATAAGAGGAGAAGAAGTTAACTCGACGTACTTCCTGGATCATTTCCCAACGTCACTGCCTTCCATCCTCCATTTAGATTGTATTTCCTATTTATTTTCAATTTTATCATTGTATAGAATTGGATTGAATAGTTGATGGTAGAATCTAGAATGTCAAGGATGTTCTAAACTCACCTTCAGAATTTTATTCTTGAATTAATGAAAATCTGATTGTTTATATGTTTATTGGATTTGTTGTGGTTTTATTCTACGATTGAATAATTTGGTATTAAACTGAGAGGGTGAATCAAATGAAAAAAGATTAAATTGGACTAATGAGAGTTAGGTGATTTAATAGAACAAGAATTTAACTAGATCAAGAAATTGTGAAAAGAGAGATCTTGCATAGGCTTGCGATAGTTTATTAGAGAACTTTAGAACTAATTAGGATTTTGGATATATTCTGAATTGAGACATTGCAACTTCCAAGATCTAATTAGGGTTTATGATTTAGGGTTAATGGTTATAATTAGAGAGAGAGTAATCTACCCTAGGATAGTCTAGAACCAACAATCCGATAATTCATAATCAGTTAACGAATAGTGCGCTTACGGATTATCGGAGATAAATCATTAACACTTACACACAACCAAACCACTTGATCAGGACACATGAGTGAGAAGAGATTAGAGTTGCTGGTTAGAAAATCTCTTATCCTAGTTAAGATCTCACGACCGCTTAATCCTCGTGATCATTTCTTGGGTAGAAAGCAATATAGAGTCTGTTTCAAGAGAAGATCTACAAGGAAGTCAGAGTTATTGGAGTTGATACATTAAGATGTTTATGGTCCTTTTGAGGAAGAGTCACAAAGAGGTAACATATATTTTGTTACATTTATTGATGATGCTTTAAGGAAGATTTGGATTTACATGTTGAAAACTAAAAGTCAAGTGTTTGAAACTTTCTAGAAGTTTTGTATTATGGTAGAAAGGGAAATTGAGAGGAAGCTAAAGTGGCTGCAAACAGATAATAGAGGTAAGTATACTTCTAAGGTGTTTGTAGAATTCTGTACATCACATGACATTAAACATCAGAAAAATGAATCAAGGACTCCATAACATAAGGGGTTTGTTGGGATGATGAACATAATCATTGTGAAGAAGGTTTGTTTTGTGATCAGAATGTCTATGTTGCCAAAGACATTTTAGGGAGACTCAATCCAAACTGTGGTTTACCTTATTAATCAAGCTCTCCTAATTTCTTTGGATTTTGAAATTCTTGTGAGAGCATGGATTGTCATTTGAGAGTTTTTGGCTGCAAGGTATTTAGACATATATCCAAGGATCAAATAATCAAGCGTGACTCAAAGTTGATACCTTGCATCTGTTTTGGATATGGTGGTAATCAGTTTGGCTTCAGACTTTATGACCTAAAGAAGCAAAAGGTAGTCAGAAGTAGAGAAATGGTGCTCCAAGAGCATGAGAGAGGTGTTAGTCTTCTAAGTGGAGATAAATCATTAAACTACAGCTCATCATATGATATAGTTAACTCTTCGCCAATTCCTTCAACTATTAAACAATCTACAAATGAAGAAGAAAAAGTGGGTGACCAAACACATATTGGTGGTGGTTAAGTACAATTTGATAATGATGAGCTACATAAACCACATCCAGAAAAAACCAAAAATTAATCTATTAAGAATAATAAGTAGGGGAGCAATTAGATCCAACATCTGATGAAACACAACTTCGAAGGTCAATGATCGTGGTTTTCAGATGTGTGTAAGTTCTAATTAATAACCTCGATAATCTACTAGTGGACAGGTCATTCACATAGTACCTAAGGTGTCGATCCCATGAGGAGGGATAATCTAATCCTAAAATCTAAGGCCAAAATAATTCACAGTAATTCAAAATGTAACAAAACTATGACAAGAATTTAATTCAATCGCGCAACTTAATTCCAAGAATCAATTATGAAAATATTAACAAAGTAGCAGTTGCAACCCACAATCAAGAATCAACCTAACGAAACTATCAATTGAGAGAAGGGGAATTTTTACCTATCTTTAATGATAACTTAATCGATTATGAATTATCGGATTATTGGTCCTAGACGATCCTAGGATTGATTACTCTCTTTTAAGTTATAACCATTAACCCTAAATTATAAATCCTAATCAGATTATGGAAAATTGTAATTTCTCAATTAACAATTTATCGAAAAAACTTAATTAGATCTGAAGTTGTCCAATAAACTATCAGTAACCTATGCAAGATCTCTCTTCACACAATTATCGATTTGATTAATTTCTCGTTCTTATCAAATTACCTAGCTCTCGTTAGCCCAATTTAATTATTTTTCATTCGATTCACCCTCTCAGTATATTATTGAATTATGCAATCATAGAAATTAATCACAACAAATCCAATAAAAATAAAATAATAAGATTTTATTAAATTAAAGATAAAAAACAAAAGTTGAGTATATAATATCTCAACATTCACAAATCCTATCTTTAAACTGCTATTCCCAATTCTATACAATAATAAAAATGAAAAATAAAGGCAATACAATCTTGGATGGAGACAGGAGGCAGTGACATCGAGAAACTCCAAATCTGGGAAGTATGTTGATGTTGGCTTCTTCTCCACTTCTCTCTTCCTTCTTCTCTTTCTCAGTCTCTCAACAACCCTTTCTAGGGTTGTCTCTCAAAAATGGTTGATTTAAAAGCTCCTTCTTTATGTTCTTGTTGTTCTATTTATGTTGTTTTGTGTTTATGGTTGAACTAGGGTTTTTTCGCGGTCCAAAAAGTCTTAAAAATCTCTCGAAATTCTAAGTTTGGAAGTGGCTGTGCATTTGCTCGACGCAGGCCACAACCGTGGCCCTGCAGGTTATAAACATGGCCTATGTTAGGCCTTTCTGTCACGATCGTGGGCCATGCAATTGGCCACTAACAAACACATCAAGGTACCTCAAAAATATCATATTTAAGCTCAAAGGATTGTTCTAACCCATAAAACACTTAAAACACAAATAAATCACAAACTAACACAAATCTACCCTAAACACATACTAAACAATCGAATAAACAACTAAACACATATCAAACTATACCCTAAAATACGATGCATTTCCACCTATCAACATCCCCACACATGAACGTTTGCTTGTCCTCAAGTAATCAAAACAACAAACAACATAAAGTACAAAACACACAATGCAACAAATGAGGCAATGAATTCAAATTCACAAAATAATTGAACTCTAAAAACTATCATTCAAGTTGTTTCAAATTATTAACATGCGAAGACTCAATATAAAACTAATCAAAATTTTAATGTTGAGTCTATTCACCCCTATCACTTGCACACACATATTGATAATCATTCAGCCAAAACAAAAGTGTAGTTATTCCTTAGTAGGTTTTCATGAAAAATCAAGCAAGTTTGGTAGGTTTTTATTTGAAAACATTCTTTTTGTTGACTTTTTTAAGGACATGAACCTATTCTTTTACGCAGAGGCAAACATTTGTGACGAATGTCGATCCGGTTACTCAACTAAGTCATGTTGTTATTAAGCTACTTGGTTAGCATGTCATTATAGCCTTTTTACACAAAGCACACATTTGGGAGGCGTGTCGATCCAGTTACTTAGATACATCACATTCTCAATTGGCTACTAGATCTATTCATAACCCGAAGGCCAGTGAAATAGTTATTTTAGTTAATCATTCTCATGAAAATGTACTAATAATGTCACTTATTTGATTTGCCTAAAATTATAAATGAGTATGGAAAATTTCTAGGGTGAATGGACTAACATCGTATCCTAATTAACTAGCATATTTAGCCCTATGTAACTTAGGTCACTAATTTCACAAGCTAATAAATCTTCACAACCTAAAAGGTTATATTTAAGGCTAAATCTACCCCGTTAAGTCCTAGTCATTAACGCATTCACAAAATTCACGTCATGCAACCTAAACAAACTATCATACAATATCCAAAATTCTCACTCAAGATAAAACACACAACCCTTCCCACACTTAAACAACACATTGTCCTCAATATGAGAAGGGTATACAAACAACAGGGGGAAATAAACACAATATATGAAAAACATAAGAAGAAAATACTAACAAAAATGAAAAGAGAAGGGTTAGAACACAAATGCACTTGACTCCTGAGATTGTTGCCCTATCTTATAGTTGCTTTAAAAGAGTAGGAGAGTTAGCACTCCAAAACATTCCAAATCATTAAAAACTTATTTTTGACATTTTAAAAAAAATCTAACTATGCAACAATTTAAATCTAAATGCTAAACATGGTAATTTATGGTTATTAGCTGGACCTTGTATCATTGGAAACTCAGCCGAGATTAATTATGAGAGGCTTGCTTCCACCCTTTTTGTTCAACATCAGTTTTGTAGCCTATAAGTAAGCTACAAATTGCAAAATGATCAGAAGGACAATATTGATAAAGTCGAGAAAACCAATTAATTTCAGTAATGTCCTTTTTACTAACCAACTATCAATAAAATAGGGAATAACCAAACCTGTAAGAAGGTGGGTTGCTCTCTTTCTGTCTTAATCACCTTCATCTCCTCTACTTCTTCTGCTTCACGAATAGAGACTTTCATAATTTCTTCAAACTTGATGTCTGTTGTCATTTTTCTTTGTTCTTTTATTCTTTAGAAGATTCAAACACATCAATTATCCTGAATGAGCTACTATCCTTCGGATTCTTTAATACATCATTCATGTTGAATGTCATTTGGTCATCATTAATCTGAAGGATAAGGTTCTTTTCATGGACATCTACCTAAGATTTTTCGATGTTCATATATGGTATAGCAAGAACTGGTGAATGAAAGGGAGGGTTGGCATTCTTTTCTTCATCCTCTTTCTTCATCTCTTAGTCTTCAATAAGGTGGGGTTCAGTTTGGTTTTCTAATGATCCTTCTGGCTCTCCCTTATTTTTAGGTACGATAGCCTCATATTGCTTTCTTTGATTATTTCCATATTACTTAGAGAGTCTTCCACACTTCTCTTACAAAATTCATCGGAAAGTTGTCTCACTTAAATCTCTAGGTTATGAATAGACAAGGCATGATTTTTATTACTTGTTTAATTTTCTCTTCTAACCTCTTTTGGCCCTCTTCCATGTCTATGAGCTTATCTAGGATATTGTCCAATTTAGAATCCTATGAATTGAAATCATCTTGCTGAAGTCCCAATAGGTCTTGACGTCTTAAATGAGTCCATACATTATTGGACCAAGAGAAATCGAGGTGGTTCTGCCACCCCCGAGTGTACATGTTCTAATAAGGATCGTTACTTTCCCAAGCATACTGTGCCTCATTGTAATTCACAAAATTTCCTTTCTCCCTGTAATATCTATCTTCCATCATTGTTCTTCCCATTTCTTCTTGGCATCTAGCTCTTCATATGTCTCATTTCTCATTCTAAGATGTCCTACTATGTCTCTACTTTACGTCCCAAACTTTTTTCTCTATTTATTTCCTTTAAAAAACAAAATATAATTAAAAGGCCTTAGACTAAAGAACTGAACTAATCGCGTCCCCGACAACGACACCAAAAATTTCATCGTGATTTTCGGATGTGTGTAAGTTCTAATTAATAATCTCAATAATCCACAAGTGTACGGGTTGTTCTCGTAGCACATGGATTTTTAAAATTACAACCCAATATTCTTAACAAAATACAACAGTTTCCCGATATTTTAAAAAATAGAAATTATGTACAACAATTTTTAGGAATACTTAATTATATATCAGATCAAGGCTTCTTCAAAAATCTTGCTAAGGAAAGAAAACGGTTACAAATCAAATGTAGTACAAAACATCAGTGGAACTGGACTTTTGAAGATACAAATACGGTACGTACACTATAAAATATGTGTAAGGACTTACCCATTTTATATAATTATTTACCAAAGGACACACTTCTGGTAGAAATTGATGCCAGTATAGATACATAGGCAGGATGCCTGTTGGCATGACCACCTAATCAAAAACAATATAATATATAATATTTTGTTGATTGATTAGATTTTTTAGGATAGGATGATGTATATCTTGTCCAGATTTTAGATTTAATTGAGTTTTTGCTACAATCAACTGTTTCCTAATGCTTGGATAACCAATCCTTACCCAGAACTAAATCAAATTCATGAAAAGGTAATCTAATCAGATCTGCTACATATTTAATTCCTTAGATCATAATAGGACAATTCTTAAACACCTGATTAACCAACACACTACTACCCACAGGACTGGTTACATGAATGTCATACTCTAACTGATCTATAGACATCTCCTTGTCAGGCATTTCTCCAACACAGATATAGGAATGAGAAGATCCAGGATCAATTAATGCATACAGTTAAGAATCAAAGATAGAAATAATACCAACAATAGTTTCAGGTCTGTCCTGATCCTCACGAGCTTTCAATGCGTAAGCTCGAGCTGAAGCAGAAGGCTAGGTTTGTTCTAACCAGATCCTCCTCGACCTCTACCACGTCCTCTATTCCTAGCAGATGCATGAAAGACCTCTTGAATGGCTTGTGATATCTTAGACTGTCATAAAGGGTAATTGGCTATCATATGCTCAATACTGCCATAGCGGAAACATACACCTATAGCCCTCCAATAAACACCCCAATGATGTGCAAAGCAATGAGGGCACTCAGGGGCATCAGAACCTTAACCCTTAGAGGGATCCCTACCAGAAACAGCCAATGAGGGAATGTTTTGTTGCCTTCCCTGAGTCACAGACCTCTGAGTATTTTTCGATGCAAAAGTAGTACCTTCCCGACTTCGTTTTCCTAAGGACTAGCCTCCTCTAGTAAAGCCCCTTCACTGACTCCTTTCTCTTATGATCGTCTCTTGCCTTTCAATTTTCATAGCAACTTGTACTAATTGATGGTAATTCACTTGTTGCAACAGAGTAAATGCTGCCAGATGCTCCCTGATGGAGTCATGCAACCCATCCTCAAACTGATGACACCGGAACTCCTCAGTAAGTACTATTTTGGGGGCATACTTACTGAGTCGGTTAAATTTCTGATCATACTCAACAACAGACAAGTTTCTCTACTTCAAATTCAAGAATTGCTTCCACTTCTCCTTTCTATAGGCCTCCATCATATACTTAACTTTGAACTCTTGGGTAAAGAAATCCCAAGTCAGAGGCATCGGTAACTGGGGATTCCTTAGAAAAAACTTCCACCACTCATCAGCTGCTCCCTGAAGGAGAGAGATAGCACAGTGCACCATCTGATCTGTTGGACAACTGGTCTCATCTAACACTCTCTTTACTTTCTCAATCTAGAACTCAGCTCTTTCAGATTCCTCCAAAGGTATCCCAGTAAATTCCACATCTCCATACTTTCGCAAACTGATCAATTGGAGCTTTGGGTGCAGTCATACAATGCAACAACGTCATCATATCTTGGGATAACTTAACTAAAGCCTCTCCCTGAGTTGGAGGAGGAGGTGGCACCTCTGCTTCTTCTCGATTGACCCAGAGGGTCCAGATATTGATGGACGAGTTTGCTTAGTATGATTGCTCTCAGTAACCTTGTTAACGGCATCGCGAGATCTTTCCATCTTTAATTCTAGGATCAAAACATGGGATAAACCGCATTAGGCTAGACATAACTTTTAACCAAAATTGCCTAAACCATACTCTGATAACAAACATTATGACACCCCCATACCCCCGGGAGGATATGCAAGTGCCACACAAAACAGACATAATATATAACCGAAACAATTCAAATCATACGAAACATTTCATACATGCATTCCCAGAATCTCAAGAAAACATACATTACATAACATATCATTCATACTGGGCTTATTATATTACATATCGTAAATTCAAAGACCAATCTGTATTAAGGTTATTACAAACCTTCAAACAAATTTAAAAGTCATATAGATCAGATACAAGCCTAAAAACAAACTCAGACACCATAGGTCATTGCAGTTGACTTGTCCCAATCTTTATAATCCTCGCTCTAAACCTACACGAGGCAAATCCACCATGCTAAACATATAGCTTAGTGAGTAAAAACTAATCTATGCATGAAGTGACAACTCATCATACTGAATCATGTAACAGCATAAACATGCATTAAAAGATTGCTTTAACAATAAATCGGACATAATGCATTTCAGAACAAATTTTATAATTAACAGAACTGAATATCACAAGAGGGTATAAACCCCCTCAGAATCAAAACACAATTTTGTTTATGTCAGAATCAAACATATATCAGAATATAAAATTAGATGACTGCTAACCTATTTACAGAAGCAGGTAACTGGACTTATACAGGAGAGACTGAAGTCTCGACACCGAAGTGTCTCAGGAGAGACCGAAGTCTCGACACTAAAGTGTCAGAGGAGAGATCGAAGTCTTGACACCAAAGTGTCACAGGAGCAGCCACAGACCCTTCTAGGCATACCTATTTACCTATAACTAGGACTTAACAGATTCGAAAATAGAAATGTATGAAATTCAATTCACATATCAATCAATGTTTTCATACCATATATTCAAGCATATCACATTCTTATAGCTTTGCAAGTCATTCAATGATCCAAATCAATAGCAAACAAAACAATCAAAGCAAAACTATTAAAAATTACTTACAAAATTGACCATCTAAATTACTTACAAAAGCTCCCTTTTTGCTTATTACCTCGAAGTCCCGATAATATCTAGAAGTAGTCGCTCTATACGTTCTTCTATAACATTTAATACAATCACATATCACTATTATGCATGATTATGAAATCATTTATGCACATTCATATATACTGACTATGCATGATTATGAAATCATTTATGCACATTCTTGTCACATTATCAATCATGTGAAACCATACTCAATTTCTAAATCCAGATTTATCTCACAACCAACTTTCAGGTCCACTTTGCTCAATTATTCTCATCAGGAAGGTGAGGTAATTTAATAAAACTTCCTTCTAGAAAGTTGTTCTCCAAAGTCTTAAGTTTCTAATGATACTAAGAGCATTCAATTTGATTTTGTATACTGAAAGTTATACTCAAAAGATCTTAGACTGTACTTAAGAATCAACAGAATTCTTATCTCAACTTCAAATCAGATTCTTAAATTCTTAGAGGTAGAATTAGAATTTAATCTCTTCAAAATATTTGTAACTTTTTGTCTCTAGTTTGATTCAAATCAAGAATCACTCCATTTGGAAATCTACATATCAAGATATAAGAAAAATACCATAGTATGTTCAGTAAAATATTCCAGTTCATACTATTCCAACAGATTCCCTCACTTTCATTCAATCAATCTTTTCCAAATCAATTCAGAAGGCTACCAATATTTATGGAGAGGTAGGAAAATGTGTTAGGAATCTATCGGTTCAAGAATCAAATCATTTGGATATCGGGTGAAGAAGTTATATCTAATTGAATGGCAGATGTTTAAAAATAATCAATTTCCAGAAAACCCGCGACTTCATCAGCGAAGTCACGATCGGGCTGAAGCATGATCGCAACTCACGACCCTTAGCAGTTCAGCATGATTGTGACTTGTGATCTTCTTCTCTTCTTCACCAAACAACTTCTTTCATTTTTCTGTATCTTCCACAGATTTTCTTCATTCCTACATCACATATTCTAGACTTCTATACCCAGTACAACCTCTAAACCCATCAAGTGCAAGCTTATATGATAATTCATGAAAACTGAAACTTTACACAAGCTTTCTCTCACACTACTGAGTTTTGATTATTTCATCTGATACTTTTCTTCTCATTTTCCTCTATGCTTTCACTTCATTTTAGTTCAACAATACAAAACAAATCGAAATTCCAAGGTTTATATCCAATATCAAAAATCCAATTCTCATTCACGCCTATTTCTTTCACCAAAACTATACTGCTTAAATTCCTCATGCATGTATATATTTACACCGTAAAACATCATTAGATTACTTACTTGCTTCAGCTATTCCCAATAGTAAGAGTGAATCAATTGTACAGAAATTATGCAGTCGATGTTTTGGTGTTGCATGAAACAAAAAGAGAGTCTGATAACTAGTGTTTTTGGTGGTGAAGAACATTACAGTGAAAAGCAACAATAGCTACAGTGTTCTCAAACTTAACCCATGTATCCTCTTTGCATGTAATTAATTAAATCAAACCAAAGTCTAGCCCAATCTTAAATGTTCATTTGGGCTTCTAATTAATAATTAATTAGTGTAAGTTCAACATTCAATCATAGGCTTTAATACCCAATTTAATTAACTTTTAATTAAATTCTTTCGGTATTATTATTCCAAATCTAATTCGGTCCTTTCTTCTTTCTTATTCCCGATAACCTCAATTTATAATTCTTACTTTTCTTGATAACCTTTTTAGAAGCCATGTGGAGAGTCTAATCTTATATAATTCAAGCTCCAATAAGCGTGGAATTAATTTAATCTCATTATAATTAATTCCAGCTTGTTAACCAAATGTCATTCCACTAAAGACAATTAGTCGAGCTCTTAAATTACTAAATATTATGAGAACACATGTTTCAAATAAGATGTCCAATTGCAAACTCTATTATGAACCATATTATAGCCATCTGCATAATAAAGGGTAAAATTACCATTTTGCCCTTAATTGGTTTTTCCTTCTAAATCTCCCACTTTACTCTATATGGTGATTAACACACAAGATCTCATCTTGGTTGTAAGCTTTGATGGGTAGCTAGTTCATAAAACTACTGGCGCTAGTTTAATCACCAATCTCTACAAAACATCTAGAAGTGATGATATCACTATAAACTCTTTATTTGAGTGAATATTCCCTAATACATGTTTCAATTAATAATTCCAACATGCAGGCGCTAGATTAATACTATGTAAAAATCTATTCCGATCATATCAAGAATTATAATGAAACACATACGAGTTCACCACTCATCAAGATTATGGTTCATAATAAGCGA